>JAXCGZ010001947.1:47500-105000 GCA_037179515.1 Halocaridina rubra | reverse complement strand
AGGCTAGCCTTCCGGTAATGTGGAGGTCAAATGCTAACCCTTGGGTCACGTGAATTTTACTCATAGAGTGGTTGATTGAAGAGTTTGTGCCAGCTGTGAAGAAATATCTTGAGAAAAAAGGTTTGCCCCATAAGTATCTCCTCATAATGGATAATGCTCCTGCCCATCCTCCAGGTTTGGAAGAAGACCTTGCTGTACAATGCGACTTCATAATAGTCACAATGCTGCCTCCCAACAGCACTCCTCTCCGCCAGCCCTTTGACCAGCAGGTAATTTCCCATTATAAGAAACTATATACAAAGGGTCTTTTTGCTAGGTGTTTCCAGATCACCAACGACACACATTTGACCCTTCGTGATTTCTGGAAAGACCACTGCACTGGCCTAATTGACGAGGCTTGGAAGGAGGTCTCATATTGCACGTTGAACTCTGCCTGGAGGAAACTTTGGTCTGGTTATGTGGCTGAAAGAGACTTTGAAGGCTTCAATCAGGAGTTAGCCATAGATATTGTGAGTGGAATTGTGGCCACAGGCAAAAGTTTGGGCTTGGAGGTCAATGAGAAGGGCTTGCAGGAGCTGGCAGAGGACCATAAAGAAGAAATCATCACCGAAGAATTGATGGAGTTGCAACGTGAACAGGAGAAGACTCTCCAAGAGGAGCAGTCATCAGAGGAGGGGGATGAGAGGGTAAAGGTAACCAGTAAAAAATTTAAAGACATTTTTAGCAAATGGAATGAGGTGCAGGCTTTTCTTGAGGATCGTCCAACCAAAAGTGTGAGCAATAGATAAGTGAACATGGTAAATGACAATGTGATGTGTCATTTTAGAAAAATTTATCAGCAAAGGGAAAGACAAATTTCTCTAGATCGTTTTCTTGTTCCACTAGTCAGAGAACCTCCTTTTTGAAGAGAACATAGAGAGAAAATACCAGAAATTCCCCTTGTATATGAGAGTTCCCTAACGTTGTTATGGAAGGGGACTTTCCTTCAAAAAAGTAGTCCTCCTCCTCCTCCAGCACCATCCACGTGTGCCAGCAACAATCATCCACAAAGGTAAATACAGCACTGTACCATGTTTTATTTTAGTAGAGTACAATTCCTTTCTATTATTAATGTAATTTTCCTTTTACATGTGTAATACAGGTGTTTTTCATTTTTATACAAATTTAAAAATATTTTAAATGTATATTTATGGTGATGAGAAACAGATTAATTGAAATTACATGCATTTCAATGGGATAAATTGTCTCACTCCACGAACAAACCACCCAACGAACAGGGTATAGGAATGGATTGAATTCTTGGGGCAAGGGTCCACTGTATATATATATATATATATATATATATATATATATATATATATATATATAATATATATATATATATATATATATATATATATATATATATATATATATATATATGGCTTGGTTACAGTGACCAAAGGGACAGCAAATTTTTCTGAATTATCCCCAATGCTCGTGGAGCCTGTAAAACAGATCACTAACGTAAGCTTGGAGCTAGAACTATTACTTCTCTCTCTAATTTGAGAGCAACTTGATTCAAGTTTGGCTATGAATTCACCAGAGGGAAAGACTCGAATATATATATATATATATATATATATATATATATATATATATATATATATATATATATATATATATATATATATATATATATATATATATATATATATATATATATATATACATACATATATATATATACACACAAAACATTATTTTCAGTTTCTTTTGAAATTTATTTGCTAGTAAAGCTTCTTTATCATATATATTATTGAAAACAGGCATAATTAGCTTTGTTAGATTGTCCTCTCCACGAAGTTGTATACTGCCATATCAACTCTGTGAATGACCTAAACAACTTAATATCTTAAAATTCACTGGCACAAAATCCTATAAAGTTACCTTGACAAAGCAACCCTGAGTGGCACTAAATGAATTTTGTAGGGACACTGGCAAATCAGAGAATGAACTTACTCATTTCTAAGTGAATGAATATGACTAGAGAAAAGTGAATGAGTATTGTTTTTGTTCTTTTATATCTTTCCCATTGGGTTGGGAGTACTCTGCCATCCCTTGATGGCAAAAGGGTCATATTTTAATACAATGGATAATTTTAAACTTAAATTGAGATTTATCTTTTTTTTTCAGGAGCAGTACGACATGGTTCATGAAGCTGTAAACTTATACTTGCAGTGCTACAGTGACTATGCTAACATTTGCTGAGTAATGGTGAATACTTAAAGCATTTTCACAATTGATATCATAATTATCAAATGTAGAATTTCATCATGATTTACCTGCTTTTATATATTCTCGATGTAGTTCATTTCAGCTCTTATCATTATACATCACATATCGTTTTTTTCTATCCTCCCTGCATCTTTCTAATGCCACAAACTGGTAGGCAGAGGAAGTCCTTTGCTACAATTGTGGAACCTACTGTTGGCTCAGCAGGATATGAAGTCTCACTAGAAAAGAATATCTCAAATGTCATTCATTCCCTGCTATGCTTAAGCAGCAGTTTGTTTACTATATATGTTTAATATAATACCTTAATAGCTTATTGTCTTTTTTGTATTTGTACATTTGTAATGACACGGCATTGGTGGCTGAGTCTGAGATTGAACCGAAGCATTTGGTGACAGTCCACAGCTTCCCTCTTTCACACACCCTAATGAACTCAGTGGTGGTAAGAGTAAAGACATGAGGTTTACAAGGAATGTTCATGTTTGCAGATCGAATGTGAGAGTGAAAGGGGAGATGCTTGAGAAAATTGTGAGATATAAGTATCTGGGGCCCCATGTGGTAGGGAATGGACGAGTGGATGCGGAGGTAAGGCATAGAGTGAAGGAAGCTTGTAAGAGCCTGGGTGGAATGAAAGGGGTGTTGAGTAATAGGTATTTCGGAATGAATGCTAAGAGATGGATATATGAAAGTATCATTGTGCCACTAGCATGTATGGAGCAGAGAATGTGAATGCAAAAAAAGATGAAAAGAGCAAGTTGAATGTAATTGAGATGAGTTGTTTGAGAAGTATGAATGACGTATCTAAAATAGATAGAGTGAGAAATGAGGATGGGAGACAGAGAACGGGTTTTGAAATAAATCTGTTGGATAAGGTAGAGCAGAGAGTACTGACATGGTGTGAACATATGGAAAGAAGGAGTAGGAACAACTAGAAAAAAGAGTGTGGAGTGCATAAGTAATTGGAGTAAGGCCAAAAGGAAGACCTAGAGTGGGATGAATTGATGGGGTGAAAAGAGCATTGGAAGCATTTAGTATGTCAGTGGAGCAGAGAAGAGAGAGTGCAAGAGATAGGAATTAGTGCAGAAAGAGTGTGTATAAGTGTCGCAGGCCAAATGGATTTCTCTCAGCTGCTAGCACAGCCAGTGTGACGAATGGTTGTTGGAGGGTGTTCATGTGATGAAGCATTGTGTATAAAGTAGCTACAGCTGTCAGGCATCACGGGAGAAGATTCTTGCCCACCTACCATGTGGGCAATCCAAGTAAAATGGTGGGGGAGAGGAATTGTGGCAAACCTTTATCCCTCCCATAATTATAACTGCCTAATTGTGCTTACGGAAAAGTGCCCCAAGCTCGTATCTTTCCGTCTCCAAGTTGGTTCCATTTTGTACTTGGTGATACTTGTCATACTTGTCCTTAAAAATATGGATTGAATTAGCATTGACTACCTCCTCACATAGCGAATTCCAATTATCAACCACTCTTTCAATAAAACTACATCCTTACATCCTACAAAGAAGTATTCTTACAAAGCTTCAAACTCTGACCACCCATATCAAAATATCCATCCCTCTCCACTCTGTCATACTCATGAAGGAATTTAAAAAGTGTCACCATATCCCCCCTCATTCTTCTAGCTTCGAGTGATGGTAAGTTTGATTCCATCAGCCTCTCATCATAACTGAGATTGCATATTTCTGTCACTACTTTCGTGGCATGTCTTGGAGCATTTTCCAGCTTAACTACGTGCTTTTACAAGTGTGGATTTCAAAAGGAGGCTGCGTATTCAAGCTTTGGCTTCACATAGGTTACATAAATATTTCTGAACATTTTCTTGCCCATGGACCTGAAGGCTACTCTTACATTTGATAAGAAAGCATGTGGTGCCCTTACTATGCCATTTATATGAATTTCTCGAGATAAATCAGCCAGTATGTTTACTCCTAGATCTCTCTCATTCTCTGTCTCTTGAAGTTCTACTCCTCCCACCAAGTAGTCAAGCTTGGGCCTTCTTGCACCTTTACTAATTCCTATTACCTTACATTTTGAAGTATTGAATTTCATGAGCCACTTTTCTGATCACTCATGCAGATTATTTAGATCTTCCTAAAGTTCTCTACCATTGTTCTCATTTCTTACTTTCTTCACAATCTTTGCATCATCTGAAAACATATTCATGAATGAATTTGCAGACTCTGGTATGTCATTTACATATACAAGGAACCAAAATTGCCCTAAAACTGAACCCTGTAGAACTCTACAACTAACCCTTCTTCATTCAGACACTGAATGTCTTGTTCTAACCCTCTGTTCCCTTCCTTCTAAGAAGGTTTTTATCCACTCCAAGACATTTTCACCTATTCTTGCCATTGCTTGCAGCTTCCTAATAAGTCTTCCATGTGGGAAGTGTCAAATACTTTCTGGAAGTCTAGGAATATGCAATCGCTCAGCCCCCTCTTTCCTGTAAGATTCGGCTTACCTCATCATAAAATTTTAATAAGTTTGTTACTGTTGATCTACTTTCTGTGAAGCCATGTTGTCTCACTGACAAGAAGTTAAAGGATTCCGAGTGAAGAGAGATATGTTTCCATAGTACTTTCTCCATAACTTTGCAAACTATGCTAATCAAGGAAACAAGTCTATAGTTTAGAGCCGTATATCTCCTTCCTTTTTTGAAGATAGATTTCACGTTCGCTTGTTTCCAGCATCTTGGAATCTCCTCTGACTCCAGCGACTTTTCAAATATGATACTTAATGCTGCTGGTAATGATTTAGCATATTCTTTATGTACATAAGGGGATATATCATCAGGACCTGTAGTTTTATGAGCATCTAACTTTATCAGAGCTTTGCATAACTCTGGCTGAAAAGATGATTTTCTCTAATACAGACCCATGAGCTCTTATCTCTGCACTTTGAGGGGGTGAGGTACTTGCTACTGTAAATACTGACTGAAACTCCTTGTTCAGGTCTTCGCAGATCTCTTCATCCGTCTCAGTGATGCTTCCATCCGCTCTCTTTAACTTTAAAATCTGTTCTTTTACCTTCAGTTTTCTTCTGATAAAGCTATGGAAAAGTTTGGGATTTTCTTTAGCCTTCCAGGTGATATTTTTTTCATAGTCTCTCTCTGCATCACTCATTTTGCTAAGGTAATCATTTCTTGCTCTTGTATAAGTCTGCCAGGCATTTGTGTTTTTTCTCTTCTTGTACCTTTTTCAGCATTTATTTCTCCACTCCTTAGCTCTCTCACACTCATTATTGAACCATTTATCTCTGGCATAAATAACTCCCATTTTGGTGAAAGGTATGCAACAATCTACTATTTTCCCATATTCACAAAAGATGTTATACATTTCTTTTTCATATTTGTTGTTAAATAAGGTCCTCTAGTCAATAAATGCAAAAAGCCCATTCATTTTGATGTAATCTCCTTACGGATAGTTCCTCCTCGTGTCCTCAGTGCCTCTACTTTCAGGCAGAATCTCTTAGATGATATAATCCATCAACAACACACAGTGGTCACTCTCTCCACTTGGTGATTCATACTCATTTTTTTAACTATCCAACACATTATCTGTGAATAATAGATCAAGCAGCGATGGCTCATCCCCACCCCTGGCCCTCGTTGGTTTCAGTACATGTTGGTGTAGGAAATTTCCTTGTACACAATCTAGGAATCTTCCCCCGAATGAGCCCTCCCCACTGTGTGGGTCAAGATTTATCCACTCTATCGCTCTATTTTTAAAATATCCCATAATCAAAATTCTATATTCTCTATCCTGTGCAATGTTAACAACTGAGTTTATGACTTCAGTAGTACCTATATGACTTTGCTCATAAACCTTTAGCCAATGTTGGTTCCTTGGTGGGTTATATACAACAGTTATTATAATGCTCTCTGACCCAGTATTTAAGCGAGCATCAAGCAATTCCTTGAACTCACTTTCTGTAGCAAAGTTTATTTCTTCAAACTGAAACCTTTCACTTATGAGCGGTGCTATCCCCCACCAGTCCTCTCAGATTTTTCAGCCCTTTATATTCTGAAGCCCTTGGGAAAAACTGTGACACTGAATATGTCCTAACTTAACTTAGTCTCTGAAACTGCTACTGTATCTGCGTTACTGTTGTGAATCCTGTCTTTTAATTCTACTGCCTTAACAGCTATTCCATCAGCATTTGTGTGCGGCAAACTTAATGAGGCCCCATCCCCTGATCTTCTTTTATTATATTCTTTATCTCCCTTTTGTCTGGAAGAACTTTGAAACAAAAATATTTCTGCTCTTCTTCATTTCTTTCCTCATTTAACCTTCTAGCCTCTTGCAACAAATATTTGATCCTTTCCATCTCTTCCTGTGTTCTGTATGGTCTAATGAACACTGTTTTGGATTCTGAAAGGTCTTTTAGGCTTTTTATTTCTCATCAGTATTTCTCTACATGTCTTATCTCTCAGAGGTTACTTTCGTTGGTGTGTGTGTGTTTGTGTTTGTGTGTAATTACCTAATTGTGCTTGCGGGAAAGAACCTTATGCTCATAACTCCCCATCTCCTGGTCGGTTCCATTATTACACTCAATGATTATTATCAATTTTGTCCTTGAAACTACGAATTAAGTTAGCTTTTCCTACCTCCTCGCTTAATGAATTCCAATTCTTACCCTACAAAAGTAGTTCCTTACATCCTGCAAAGATGTTTTCACGAAACTTCAAACTATGACCTCTAGTTCTAGAGCCAGCCATATCAAAATATCGATCCCTATTTAATCTGTCAAAATCATGAAATAATTTGAAAACCATCACCATATTCCCCCTTATTCTTCTAGCTTCGAGTGATGGTAAACTTAATGACCTCAGACTCTACTCATAACTGAGATTGGGTATTTCTGGCACCATCTCCGTGGCATGTCTTTGATTTTTTTCCAGCTTATTTATATGCTTTTCTAAGTGTGGATTTCAAAAGGGGCTGCATTTTCAAGCTTTGTCCTCACATGATTTACATATGTATTTCTGAATATTTCCTTGTCCATTTGGAGGCAATATTGCCTAGTGTGTAATTGCCTAATTGTGCCTACGGGAAAGAGTCCTAAACTCGTATCTTCACATCTCCTGATCGGTTCCATTTTGTACCTAGAGATATTTATCATACTTGTCCTTAAAACTATGGATCGAGTTAGCATTAACTACCTCCTAGCTTACCGAATTCCAATTATCAACTACTCTTACACTAAAAAAGTACTTCCTTACGTCCTGCAAAGAAGTATTTTTTACGTAGCTTCAAAACTATGACCTCTAGTCCTAGTGTCAGGCATAACAAAATATCCATCCCTATGCTCTCTGTCATAGCCATGAAGGAATTTAAAAACTGTCACTATATCCCCCCATCAATCTTCTAGCTTCGAGTGATGGTAAGTCTAATTCCATCATCCTCTCATCATAACTGAGATTGCGTTTTTCTGGCACCAGTTTCGTGACATGTCTTGGAACTTTTTCCAGCTTAACTACGTACTTTTTCAAGTGCGGATTCCAAAAGGGGGCTGCATATTCAAGTTTTGGCTTCACATTGGTTACATAAATATTACTGAACATTTCCTTGTCCACGTGCCTGAAGGCTACCCTTACATTTGCTAAGAAACCATATGCTGCCCTTACTATGCCATATATATGCATTTCTGGAGACAAATCGGCCAGTATGTTTAGTCCTAGATCTCTCTCATTCTCTGTCTCTTGAAGTTCTACTCCTGCCACCAAGTAGTCAAGCTTGGGCCTTCTTGCACTTGTACCCATTCTCATTACCTTACATTTTGAAATATTGTATTTCATTTGCCACTTTTCTGACCACTCATGCATACTGTTTAGATCTTCCTGAAGTTCTCTACCATTGTTCTCGTTTCTTACTTTCTTTACAATCTTTGCATCATCTGCAAACATATTCATGAATAAATTTACAGACTCATTTACATATACAAGGAACAAAAGTGGCCCTAAAACTGAACCCTGTGGAACTCCACTACTAACTCTTCTCCATTCAGACACTGAGTGTCTTACTCTAACCCTCTGTTCCTAGACTTCCAGGAAGGAAGTCTAGGAATATGCAATCCGCCCAGCCCTCTCTCTCCTGTAAGATTTGGCTTACCTCATTATAAAATTATAATAAGGTTGTTACTGATGATGTATCTTCTCTGAAGTCATGTTATCACACTGATAAAAAGTTGAAGGATTCCAAGTGAAGAGAGATATGTTTCCTTAGTAGTTTCTCATTAACTTTGCAAACTATTCTGGTCAAGGAAACAGGTCTATAGTTTAGAGTCGTATCCCTCCTTCCCTTTTTGAAGATAGGTATCTCGTTCGCTTGTTTTCAGCATCTTGGAATCTCCCCTGACTCCAGTGATTTTTTAAATATGATACTTTGCGCATTTTTTAAGTACATAAGGGGATATATCATCAGGACCTGTAGCTTTATGGACATTTAACTCCATCAGTGCTTTGCATGCCTCTGTGGCTGAAAAGATGATGTTCTCTGCTACCGGCCCGTGAGCTTCTATCTCTGCAATCTGAGGGGGTGGGTTACTTTCTACTTTGTGTGTGTTTTTGGTATTACATATATATGCTTACTTTCTTGAAAGGGCCTTGTGCTCATAACTCCCCTATTCCTTGTTTTTTATATAATGGCACAACATATCTTTCCTTAAAATATTGATGTATTTAGCATATAAAGTATCCTCGCATGGGGAATTCAATTTATGAACGCTTATGGCCATAAAAATAGACTTTATTATATCCGTCAATTAAGTTTTTTCTGTGAAACTTCTAACTGGGGCTTTCTGTTCTAAAGACACCTATATCAAACTATCTCACTAAATCGAAATGTGTCAGTACTACAAAAATATGTAGAGCCTTTACCATATTCCCATTATTCTTTCTAAATAAGTGAGATGTCATATATCATATGCAACCTTTTAGCATGTCTTTCAACTGTCACCAGGGTGTTTGTAGGTGCAGATTACAGAAATGTGCTGCACAATAAACTGCATAAATACCTCTCTCTCTCTCTCTCTCTCTCTCTCTCTCTCTCTCTCTCTCTCTCTCTCTCTCTCTCTCTCTCTCTCTCCTCTCTCTCCTCTCTCTCTCTCTCTCTCCTCTCTCTCTCTCTCTCTCTCTCTCTCTCTCTCTCTCTCTCTCTCTCCCTCTCTCTCTCCCCCCATCAGAACTTGGATGGTTAAAAATAAATGATAAATGTAAATATGATGCTTGTAGTTTGGTTTTTAAGGTTGTAGGAGGCTATCTGCCTGGATGGTTATATGAGTTTGATACAGTAAACTCAGCAACTGGTGTGACTACTAGACAGTCTAATAATTTGGTTGTAAAAAGAGCACACACGAATTTGGGGTCGAGAGAAATTGCTACTAGAGGCCCACAATTTTAGAATAGCCTCCCAATCGCTGTTAGAGACTCGCATTCTGTGTACTCTTTTAAAAGTAATCTGAAGAAATATATTTTAAAAAAAGAATGACATGCTTTTACTGATGCTTAACATATGAAATATTTCTTAACTCATACCTTTATGTAGATACTTTTTAAGATGTATTTTCAAAGATGTGTTTTCTCGTAATTTGCATTTTAACTATATTTAAAGTTAGATTTGTGATGCTTTGTATTTTTATCCATAAGAGAGTTATAATGTTCTAACGTTTTAGTATTTTGTTTCTGTAACGCTTATTTTATATCTTTTCTTATTATGTATATAAGTATGATTTTAGGATTTTGGTTGTGATTTCATACTTTTTGACTTTTAGCTGATGGATTTAGTTTTTTATTCTGATATACATAACTGTTTTCTTGTTATTTTAATAAGTAATGTAAGAAACTTATACTATATTCATTCTCTACTCTGCACATATTGTAATGTAATGAGAATAACCAATGTAATTATTGGAAATAAAGTGATTTGATTTAGTTTAATTTATTTTAATTTAATTTAACTCTCTCTCTCTCTCCTCTCTCTCTCTCTCTCTCTCTCTCTCTCTCTCTCTCTCTCTCTCTCTTCTCCTCTCTCTCTCTCTCTCTCCTCTCTCTCTCTCTCTCTCCTTGATAAAACGAGAGCATGGGCTTCTCATGAGACAAATATGACTGTCCCGTGAATCTCATGAGAGAGCAAGTTATACTATGAATGCTAAATGTATTGAAATGAATATGTGTAGAATATTTGATCTATAAATGTTATTTAAAACTAAATAACTTCACTAACAGATACTTTATGCCCTCCTAGGCTGGTCATTTTTAGAAAAGGAAAGTAAATAAAATTTGTAGTTTATGAGTGATTCTTTGTATAATTAACCTTGTGAATACATAAACTTATTATTTAGCCTTTGGCATGTAACGTAGCTGTAGCAGACTCTATATCTTCAGTATTGTATACTCTTTGTACTGTACTCGTATATTCCTCCTTTTATTGTAATTAGGAAATAGAGCTATGCCACAGGCTTAATAATGAAAGTAAAACCTTCATTCTCTCTTGAACAGGAAACTTCACATGAATAAACTGATTTCGAATAACAATATCACTGGTCCACAGCATAATGGTTTGGATAGAAAAGTAGTCTAACTATGCATGTTTTGGAATAGCAGATCACGAAAATTATCTCAGAAACTGCCACTTGGCTTTGTTTATGAAGTTATAGAAGGAAACAGCTTGAAACTGACATTTTACTGAGACATATGTTGCAAACTTGTGTAACAAATCCTCGCCAGAAGTTGAAAGTAAATCTCTGCCATATGCAATGCCAACGGTATGGAGAGGCAACATGTAGCATCAGCTGCTCTGCATTTTTTATGTGTGACTCCGGGAAGGGTCAATAAAATTGTCTTCATCAGACCCATGCACCAAGAAAATATTGAGAAGAAAAAGTAGCAGCTTAAGGACAAGGCAAAAATAAAAGAATGATGAACAATTAAAAAGGACAGCCTGAAGGAATAAAATAATTAAGACCAAACAGTCATGCAAGATTAGGCGTGAGATATTGATAGATCACTTTTTGAAGGAGATATTCAGTGTTTATTTGCCAATTTATGTTTTGAGACGCAATTTCATTGGCAGCAGCACCAGCCTCAGCCTCTTATGCCTTCAAAGTTTCTATCTGCTATACAGTTTCGCCACAATTTCCTCCAGGTTGAGTTCAGGGTCCTGTAAGTCACTCGATGCTGGACTGCTTCGATGAGATTTAGGCAGTAGAGGATGTGCAAGTAATTTATAATGTAGTCAGGGAATGCTAAATATGTGTCAGAGGTCGAGAAACAGTGCATTGACATACGGCTTTTTAAAGTTGGATATGACCTGCTAGTCCCTGGGCTGGATTAGAGGAGTCGTGTTAGGGGGCAAGAAATTCATTGTGATGAAATCAAACTCGACCATCAGCTTCATCCATCAAGCCTGGAGAGTCAGCAGGTGTAGTGTACATCAAAAGGAGGCACTTTATTGGCAAATCATTCTCCAAGATGTACTTTTCACACTTGGGGCAAATACTTCATAGATCAACTTAAATAAATTTCCCTGGATACCCAAGCCTTAGAGTTAAACCTCCACATAACATACAATTTATTTTTCATGACGTTATGTTCTTTAAACTCCCCCGAATTTTCAGAGTGGTATACAAGCAATAGCTTGAGCTTGAACTCCCCGCTTGCAATTGCACATATTCAAGGAGCAAGCCTGTCCTTCATTGACTTGTGTCCTAGCAGTGCTTTTCTTCTTGAGCCATGCATTTTTTTCCAAAATAGGTCTATTTCTTCACAAATGAACACTTTTTGGGGAAGAAAGTCCTCAGTCTTTACATAATCACTACATTCTTTATCAAATTTTTCAGCAGCCATTTGGTTCGAGCTCATAGTCTTCCCACGCCTTACCACACTATGTATGCCACTTCTCCTCTGAACACATTGGTATCATCACTCGTATCATGGTTTCTCTCTGTCAGGTCATCATGTAGTCGCCTCACTTTTACACAAAAGCATAGCCTCAGATAGGCTATCGCCTGCTAACTATTTCTTGCTTATCCAACACTAACAACAGTTTTTTTCCAGATTTTAAATTATCTGGGATCTTTGTTTACTAATAACTTGTGCTCCTTTTGCAATATTATCTCCCTTGATCACCTTTTTATATTTGAGAAAAGTGCAGATCATTGATTTTGCCATACTGAATTGCTATCACTTGCCTTCTTTGACCCCCATGGTGGCTTGATTAATTAAATTTTAATTAAAAAACGCAATGACATACAATGAAACGCAAGAAAAGGCACTAAAAATTTGTGAAGAAATCTGCACTGAGCATCGGCTACTGTGTAACTGAGACCCTCTCAGCTCACTATTTTGAATCCTGAAGTTCGAGATCTTTTGTGAAGGTAATGAGAAGATGGTTATCTATTGCATGACTGAACCAGAATGATTCAGTAATGAATGTAAGGGGGCAAAGGAGTAGAGAAACATATGCTGGAAGAGGCATAGGAGAAGAAATAGTATTAATGTTTGGTAAACTTACAAATGAGTGAGATATGAGTACCCAAGTAAAAGAGGAGAGGTAGAGATAACAATCAGGAAAGGTAAGAAGAATCCCAAACTTTTCCACAACTTGGATAGAGGGAACTTGAAGGTCAGAAAAAGCAGTTTTTAAAGTTGGGAAAAGCAGATGGAAACATTACTAAGACAGGTCAACGGTGCAAAGAATTGAAAAAGGAGTGTCAGATTATATTTATGGTACAAAATACTCCACTCTCTCATGTTGCATATATGATGAATCATAGACAAGAATTAGAAAATACAATATTTTCAGCTATAGAGGTACACGAAGCATTAGGGAATTAAATGCTCGTGAAGCTATGAGGCCTGACGATATAGAACCTTCCATGCTTAAAAAAAAATATGCTACACCATTATTTGTAACACTATGCATTATATTTAAGTAGTTGTTGGAATCTGAGGAGATTATAAGATGCCGGAGATAAATATATGTGGTACTCTCAGCAGTTATAGACCTGTTTCAATGACTAGCATTGTTTGCAAAGTTATGGAGAAAATACAAAGAATACAAATTCTTTTCACTTGGAATTCTTCAACTTATTGTCAGTGAGATAGCAAGTCTTCCGAGAAGATGAGGTAATCCTAATCTGATAAGAAAGAGAGAACTTGCAGATTGCATATTCTTAGTTTTTCAGAAGTCATTTAACACAGTACCACAAGAATGGGTGGAAGGGAGCAGGGTCAGAGTAGGACAGCCAGTGTCTGACTGTAGGAAGGTTAGCAGTGATGTTCCACAGAGATCACTTTAGGGGCCATTTCTTTTCTTTATATATAGAAATGACCCACTGGAGTCATGCATTTTTAAATATGTTTGCAGATGAACTATAGTGAAAAATGTAAAAGACGAAAATATTATTAGAGAACTTCAAGAAGGCGATGATAGTCTGCATGAATGGTAAGATAAGTGGCTAATGAGTTTCAATTCTTCAAGATTGCAAGAAGACCCATATTTAGGTATCCATTAGCAAAAAGGGGCTTTAAGAATCTGAAAATCCAAGAGATCTTGGTGAATATATATTGGAAGACTTGTCTCCAAAAAATGCAAATAAATGGCATAGCAGAAGCACCACATGCTTTCTTAGCAAACGTGGCTTTCAGACAAATTATGGCCTAGGAATTACAGTATTCAGATATATTTAAGTGAATTCTGTGAAGCCAAAACCTTGAATATCCAGCACCTTTTTGGAATCCGTATTTGCGATATATATATATATATATATATATATATATATATATATATATATATATATATATATATATATATATATATATATATATATAATATATATATATATACGTGGCTCAAGTGGTAACGTCCGCGACTTTGAGGCATCAGGTTGAGGGTTCGCGCTCCGTCATGGTCTGAGGGTAACAAGGGCATGCACGCAGGGTAGCGATTACATGTGCCAAAACAAGTCCTTCGCATGATGGCAACCTTCCTAGCCCTTGGTAGAAAAGGGAGTCCGTGACGTAAAACCGGAACAAAAAAAAAAAAAAAAAAACACACACACACACACACAACTACTTGATCTAGTGTTCACAGATAATGTGTTGGATATTGAAAAAATTGAGTATGAACCACCAATTGGAAAGAGTGACCACTGTGTGTTGTTGATGGAGTATATCATTGAAGATATTCTTCCTGAGAGTAGAGGCACTGAGGACATGAGGAGGAACTATCCGAAAGGAGATTACATCAAAATGAATGAGCTTTTTGCAGTTATTGACTGGAGAACCTTATTTTACAACAAATCTGTACAAGAAATGTATGACATCTTTTGTGAGAAATATGGGAAGATAGTAGATTGCTGCATACCTGTCACCAAAGTAGGTGTAATTCATGCCTGAGAGAAATGGTTCGATAATGGGTGTAAAAGAGCTAAGGAGTGGAGAGACAAATGCTGGAAAAGGTATAGGAGGAGAAAAAACATAAATGCCTGGCAAACCCACAAAAGAGCAAGAAATGACTACCTAAGTAAAAGGAGAGAGGCAGAGAGAGACTATGAGAGGGACATCACCAGGAAGGCTAAAGAAAATCCCAAGCTTTTCCACAGCTTTATCAGAGGAAAACTGAAGGTAAAAGAACCGGTTTTAAGGCTAAAGAGAGCGGATGGAAGCATCACTGAGACGGATGAAGAGATCTGCAAAGAATTGAACAAGGAGTTTCAGTCAGTATTTACAGTAGAAAATACCCCACCCCCTCAGATTGCAGTGATAGAAGCTCAAGGGCCGGTATTAAAGAACATCAACCTTACAGCCACAGAGGTATGCAAAGCGCTGATGGATTTAGATGTTCATAAAGCTACAGGTCCTGATGACATATCCCCTCATGTGCTTAAAAAATGCGCAAACACAATATCAGTGGCACTAAGTATCATATTTAAGGAGTCACCGGAGTCGGGGGAGATTCCAAGATGCTGGAAACAAGCAAATGTGATACCTATCTTCGAAAAGGGAAGGAGGGATACGGCTCTGAACTATAGACCAGTTTCCTTGACCAGCATAGTTTGCAAAGTTATGGAGAAACTACTAAGGAAACATATCTCTCTTCACTTGGAATCCTTCAACTTTTTGTCAGTGAGGCAACATGGCTTCAGAGAAGGTAGATCAACAGTAACAAACTTATTAGAATTTCATGATGAGGTAAGCCAAATCTTACAGGAAAGAGAGGGCTGAGCAGATTGCATATTCCTAGACTTCCAGAAAGCGTTTGACACTGTTCCACATGGGAGACTTATTAGGAAGCTGCAATCAATGGCTAGAATAGGTGGAAATGTTTTGGAATGGATAAAAACTTACTTAGAAGGAAGGGAACAGAGGGTTAGAGTAAGACACTCAGTGTCTGAATGGAGAAGAGTTAGTAGTGGAGTTCCACAGGGTTCAGTTTTAGGGCCACTTTTGTTCCTTGTATATGTAAATGACCTACCAGAGTCTGTAAATTCATTCATGAATATGTTTGCAGATGATGCAAAGATTGTGAAGAAAGTAAAAAACGAGAACAATGGTAGAGAACTTCAGGAGGATCTAAATAATCTGCATGAGTGGTCAGAAAAGTGGCTAATGAAATTCAATACTTCAAAATGTAAGGTAATGAGAATGGGTACAAGTGCAAGAAGGCCCAAGCTTGACTACTCGGTGGCTGGAGTACAACTTCAAGAGACAGAAAATGAGAGAGATCTAGGAGTAAACATACTGGCAGATTTGTCTCCAGAAATACATATAAATGGCATAGTAAGGGCAACATATGCATTCTTATCAAATGTAAGGGTAGCCTTCAGGCACATGGACAAGGAAATGTTCAGAAATATTTATGTAACCTATGTGAGGCCAAAACTCGAATATGCAGCCCCCTTTTGGAATCCGCACTTGAAAAAGCACATAGCTAAGCTTGAAAAAGTTCAAAGACATGCCACGAAACTGTTGCCAGAAATACGCAATCTCAGTTATGACGAGAGGCTGAGGGAATTAGACTTACCATCACTCGAAGCTAGAAGAGTGAGGGGGGATATGGTGACAGTCTTTAATTTCCTTCATGGTTATGATAGAGTGGATAGGGATCGATATTTTGATATGGCTGGCTCTAGAACTAGAGGTCATAGTTTGAAGCTTCGTAAGAAAACTTCTTTGCAGGATGTAAGGAAATACTTTTTCAGTGTAAGAGTAGTTGATAATTGGAATTGGGTAAGCGAGGAGGTAGTTAATGCTATCTCAATCCATAGTTTTAAGGACAGGTATGATAAGTATCACTAAGTCTAAAATGGAACCGATGAGGAGACGGGAAGATACGAGCTTTGGGCTCTTTCCCGTAAACACAATTAGGTAATCACAATTAGGTAATCACACACACACACACACACACATATATATATATATATATATATATATATATATATATATATATATATATATATATATATATATATATATATATATATATATATATATATATATATATAAACTTGAGAAAGTTCAAATACATGCTGTGAAGCTGGGGAAAGAGCTACATAATCTCAGGTATAAGGAAAGGCTGAAGGAGTTAGATTTAGTTTCATCCGAAGCTAGAAGGACGAGGGGGATATAGTAATGGGGGATATCGTAATTTTTTTCTTTCCCTATTTGTTTTGACGGAGTTCATAGAGAGTTATATTTTGACATGAGTAGCTCTAGGAATAGAGGTCTGAGGCGGCTTTAGGTTTTTTTTTTTAGGTTTATTTTAAGCTCTAACGACCCCTTTCGGAGTATGAGAGTACATACAGTGACATTAGATTACAAAAAATTTAAAGAAAATGTAAAGCTGGCGGTAACAAGAACAAAATAGTTTCATTTTATGCACTGCATAATTGCAGTTAAGAGTCAAGTTAATACTTATATGCTAAAGACAAATATTAGTATTTACAAAAAAATAAAAAAATAAAAAAAATAAAAAAATAAATAAATAGAAGAAAAAATACATTTACATTCTTTGTATACATGAATAATTATACATATATAATTTGGCATATACTGTAACTTAATTATACATTTGGTTGCAAATGAGATCCATACAGACTAGTAACAAAATTCAAGAGTAATGTAAATCAGAACTGAGCCATAATAATTCTAGTAAATTTGGCGAGATTGCAAATTTGCTTCCTACTTTCTACATTGAATAACTGTTCGAACTTAAACCTATTTGGCCTTGTAAAATAGTACCTTTTTATATACAGCTCCCTTAGACTACTAAAAGCTGGACATATCAGGATGTAGTGATACTCGTCTCCTTCTTCCTGGTTATCACATTGTACAAAACATAGGACCCTGTGTATCTGAGTATCGATTATTGGCAATGGGAGTTTATGATTACCACATCTAAATCTGGTGAGGTTCACCCTATCGAGAAAGTCTAAATCAAGCAGATATTTACTTATACCTAGTTCTTTTTTTAACATTTTATAATTTGTACATAACCTATTTTCATTATTTTCACCTATTAAGTTTTGTTTATCAATATCACTGAGCCTAAGGGCAATACATTTTTTGACCCAGATTTGGTTGAAAGAATCTGGATTAATCCAAATGTTATAGAGACCACATTTGTCAAGGCAATTTTTTATTTTAACTATCCACCTGGACTTGAATTCGTTGCTGTCATGCAGTTTACGTAATAATGAGTACATAGTGTGAGATAGCTTATGCAAGTCGAGAGTTCGCGCCCCGCCACCAGAGTTGCCTCAATTTGTGATTTTTCACAAGATCTTGTGAATTTGGCTATCACCTTGTGATCTTGTGAAATAATTTTAAAATTTTACAATAATATCTTGTGAATTTCTGTCATACTGGGATGTAAATTAAATAATTATCAATATTTATTAAAAAGAAATAATCACAATTTGAAAATATTATTTGAATTGTAATATAATTATGGTGATTATCTTATTGCGATAATACATCCAACAATAGCTTGAATTGCTTCACAAATTTCAACATAGGTAATATTGCACTTATGATTGTACTTGGTAGTGGGCTCACCCACATACCCAGCAAACATTACCAACTTTGTACCGTATAGTTCGTCATACAATACACGTACATGTTGGTTTCATTCGTGTAACTTGAACTCCGTGAAGCAACACACCACGTTGTTATAGCTATATGTCAATATATAATTATCAAAACTTAAGCAAACAAATAGGTTACAAACTGATACAGTGGCTAATCGCTTACTAGCTAAACAAAGCATTACAAGAAAAGAAGTTTCTTGCTTTGAGTGGGAACCTTCCAAAGGGTTACTAAATGAATTAAAAGAAGGCAGGATCAGACAGAGATATGGTTTAATGTATTCAAATAAGGAGGGAGCAGAAATGTATCCCATTGAAGAATTCTTCGAAGAAGTTGAAGATTTATAATTTGCTATTGTTCTGCATGACAGTGAGTGGGTACAGGAAATGCATAACAGGACTTCACATACGATAAAGTGAGTTATAGAGTATTTATATTTAATAATGTCATTAGTAGAATCATGTATTTGTATAATTCATTTAGCATTGTTATGGATCTTGTGATTTTTATAGAAATCTCGTGAATTTTTGTAAGCCCATCTTGTGAATTTTCATTTTTCTCTGTGGCAACACTGCCTGCCACGGACTGAGGTTAGTAAGGGCATGCAATCAGGGTAACGATTACATCTGCCAAAACAAGTCCTTCGCAGGAAGGCGGTTGCCTTCCTGCGAAGGACTTGTTTTGGCAGATGTAATTAGTAGAAAAGGGAGTTCGTGACGTAAAACCGAATCCATTATGAAGCTGCGAATTAATACTTTGCAGGATGTAAGAAAATACTTTTGTTTAAGGATAGATGTGGCAAGTGGTAGTGAATACAAATGAACTGGACCAGGAGACGAGAGTTACGAGCATGGAGCTCTCTCCCATAAGCACAATTAGGTACATACACAAGGATGATAGCAACTCGGACTAGTGACTATTGAAACCTAATTAGAACTGAAGTTATATTATTAGAGTATATTTAGTATGGTGAATGCATAATGGTTGTATTGGGTGGTGGGAATTGAATATATTTTTCAATACTATTTTCACTATATTAAGAATATAGGATTTCTCTTGATATTGACTTTAAAAGGCATGCCACCAATCAAAAGGATATTTTATTGTATGTAATTTTAACCATATTTCAAGAGTGTTAATGTATTCCGTATACTTTGCAGCGTCTTAAGCGAAGGGAAATTATCCCGTTCTTATCTGGGTCAAAAAGTAAGAAATTGTAGTCATATTTTTAATTATGACTGCATCGCGTTTGTGAAATACAGATAATGGAAATACACCTTAATAATAATCTATCTTAAATAGTTTACTGTATATTGACGAGTTTAAATACACATATAAATTATGTATAATTATTCGTAAAATTCATTCAAAAAGCACTAAATAGTGTTTATGAAAATGGATAGAGGCGGGTAAGCTGTACTCAGATGTTAAGTTAATTAAACAAGTTAATTAAATTATAAAATTATATAACCTAACCTTATTCCAACTCGAGAATTATGACTTAAATTTTATCTTCCATATTTTCATCAATACCTTTAAAGCCAATTCTTATAACTTCTCGAAAGGAATTCATGGAAACAGAACATTTTTCAAAGGTTTTTGAGGATTATTTCTGGTTTGGGGAAATTTTAAGTAAATGAATCCTCTTGGGAAGAGAGATTTTCTTACTAAACTATTATGAGTGCTTAGAGGGTAGCTCGTAAGTTCACGGAGTGGCATTCGTATATTATACTTCATATACTTATAGTGATGTTTCAAAGAAGCTGGAACCTTTTAAATAGTACCTAACAATGGCACCGATAATTAGCATACGAGGAGTTTATAAGAGCCATTTACATTAGAGGTAAGGAAGCTTATATGTACAAAGATTCCTGTTAGCCATTACAGATCAATAAAACTAAATGTTTAGCTTCTAAATTTATTTGCATTTTATGTGATAGATGATGTTAAGTGTTGTTGGATCCGTTACAAGAGGATGCTTCTGTCTTGATCAGCCTTCAATATATTATTATTGTTCCGGTTTTACGTCACGGATTCCCTCTTCAGCCGAGGGCTAGGACGGTTGCCTTCTTTCGAAGGACTTGTTTTGGCAGATTACGTAATCGTTACCCTGAGTGCATGCCCTTGCTAACCTCAGACCGTGACAAGGCGCGAACCCTCGACCTGACGCCTCAGAGTCGCGGACGCTACCGATTGAGCCACGGCGACTACCCTTCAATATATTATTATATATGATTATAATTATACAGGGAGGATCGTCAGTTGAGGTTCTCCATTGGTGTCAAAGTGCAACAGACTTTCATTGTAATAGATGTAAATTCTATATATTTCTTCTAAATCCTATTGGAAATGACGGGGTTTCCAAACACTTGCTGAGCAAAAGTTTTATGGTTCAGATTCATTTTATGCACTCTTCCATAACTAGAACTTTGAGTTAGCTTAGATAAGTTTAGTTTGTTTGTTTAGATCAGAAGAGGTGCATGATATTAATCTGTAACCATGGGTATAGATTCATGTTATACATGCCTCCACAACTCCAAATTTGAATTAAGTTGAGCTGTTTGGGTTAGGTTGATTAGGTTAGATTAGTACTTAAATTTGATTAAGTTAAAGGGGTGCATAAAACTATTTTTTTATCTCTTTTTACAAACTTTGACTTTGTTAATGGTGCTTATTTGAACGAAAGTGGAGGCTCCTTTTTATTATAATTATGATAGTACACTAGTTTGGTAAACTTAGTTGGGCTTAGCAAGCTTGACACTCTACAATGTGGGCACTTAGCTTGTACTATGGTACTTCCAAACCTAGATGCCAAACTTAATTGAAGTGGGTAAAAATTTGGTTTATGCTCCCTTTCTAAACAAAGTAGCATACCTAAATAACCTAATCAAACCTAACTTAACCTAACCTAACCAACTAAATGCATATTTATAGTTATTGAAGGGTACATAAAACAAATCTCAATCATAAAGTGTAAATATGCAATGTCGTATTGAAAAACTTTATTGGAAATAATTTTCCTTAACCTATGGTTTATGGGCAGAGGCCTCCACATTGCCACACCTGTAATTTTGTTATACAGATGCCCCCAACTTTAGAACGGGTTACGTTACATATACCAGTTGGTAAGTCAGCTTGTTCTTAAATGACTATTAGGTATATACAGTACTGTATATACCAAGTATATACCAAGTTTGAAAGTATACATAGTTCTCATCCTAAAGACACTTAACTAATACAGAAGATATAAATTATACAGTATTAATAAATTTTAATGCAGTAATAACAATGTAATAATACAGTATTATATACAGTAATACATGGGTGGATACTGTTGAAAGTTGTAGTGTAGCTTTTGCAGTGATGGGTGAGAGTTGGTAAAGTGTTGCAGAAGTACGTGTTTCTGTAATAAAACATGAATTATGTGTTGTGAATTATAATAATAATAATAATAATAATAATAATAAATAATAATAATAATCATCATCATCATCTTTGACAGATGCCAAGACGTAGGGAAGTTACGTATAATATATTTCTTATTGTAAAAACACTGTTTTATTTAATAACCCAAAACACGTATATTATATTATAAAATGGTAATACAGGCAAAACAAGACATGGTAATGATAATGCAGTACAGGGGGTCCTCTGTTTACGAGATCCCCTACTTACGATGTTCTGCCATTGTAACAGAGACCCATAAATTATTTATGAATTATTAATAAATAAGTTTTTCGACCTCTTGTGTGGTAAATTCAGACTTCAAACACTGAACAGTTTGTGAGCGTGGTGAATGATCATTAAGGACAAAGATTGCATCTTTACGCATGTGCTCCTTTGATGTCCACTGTGATTACTAAGCCATGTAGTGGCCTTATTATTGAGATGGAGAGCTTGCTAGTGCTTTGGCTTGATGGCCAGCATTGACAGCCTATCCCAGTGAGCCTCATGCTCATACAGGAAAAGGCTGAAAGATTGTGTGATGCCATGAAAAGTGAAAAGGAGGAAGGAAGTGGAAATAAAAGAGCTTGTGGCCATTAGTGGTTAGTTAAATCATTTCAAGAGTCGTACTAATTTGCATAATCTAAGGATGCAAGGTGAAACTGCTAGTGGTGATGAGAGAGCAGCAAAAAAGTTTCCCAGTGTGTTAGCAGAAATAATTAAGGAAGATGGTTACCATGCCGAACAAGTATTTGAAGTGGATAAGTCAGGCTTGTTTTGGAAGCGCATGATTGGTCGTACGCACTTTGCCAAGGAGGAGAAGACAGCAACAGGTTATAAAGTCAGCAATGAAAGACTGACTTTGCTTTTGGGGGCTAATGCTGCTGGAGACTGCAAGCTGAAACCCTTGTTGATTTACTTGGCAGAAATTGCAATGGCACCTAAGGGCATTTGGAAGGGTCAACTGCCAGTTGTCTGGAAGCTGAACACGAAGGCTTGGATAAGCCTTCAGCTATTTGAGGACTGGTTCAGCAACTATTTTGTCCCAGAAGTGGAGAGGTACTGGGCTTCCAAGTGTCTGCCCTTTAATGTGTTGATAGTGCTGGACAATGCCCCTAGCCACCCTGCCCTGTTACAACCAGTGAATTAGGGGGTCACTGCCTCTTTCAAGTCTAATACCTCCGAAGAACAATTGGTATGGCTCTCAGGGCAACTGATAAAGACAAAAACTTGACTCTCAAGGAGTTCTGGAAGTCATGCAATATTTTTCAGGCTGTGAAGAATATTGCTGATTCTTGGGAGCAAGCTAAGCAGACAAACATGAATGGAGTATGGAAGAAACTGTACCCCCAGTTTGTGAATGACTTCTGTGGCTTTGAGGAGACAGTTGAGGCTGTCACCAAGAACTTAGTAAGGAGTTCAGGTTGGATGTGGAGCCTGATGATGCAACAGAATTGCTGGAATCTCATGGAGAGGAGTTTTCTACTGAGGACGTCTCCCAACTGGAGAAGCAGTTGGTTGGAGAGGAGGAAGAAATACCAAGATCAAAGCTCTAAAGATTCATTACCAGGGCATTGGAAGAATCTTTTGCCCTAATAGAGAAAGGGTAGGCAAAGCTTGAGGCTCAGGACCCCAACACTGCCAGGTACACTAAGGTCACCAAAGTGATCACTGATTCCCTGTGGTGTTACAAGAAATATTAGGAGAATAAGAGAGCATCCTTCCAGACTCATCTCAACCATTTTTTCATGAAGGCAGAGCCCTCATCAACATATCCTGTACCTTCTACCTCTGGTGCCTCTATAGACTCACCTGCCCCAGTATCTCTAACCTCTGCTGTAGGTTCTCTTGCCTCTCCAGACCCACCTACCCCAATCTCCTCAGCACCTGCTTCTCCAGCTTCCTTCTGCTATTTTTTATTTTTTATGATGTGACACCAGGACAGACCAAAAAAATAAATCTACCCTCATTGGACCTAGGTACAAAGAAAACATAGAGAGAAACAGAGATGGGGAGTATTGTGACTTGTCAGATGTGGAAGGATAATAAGACATGTGTAACAAATACGCAAGTATATTCAGTGTCGATGTAGGCATAGAAAGAGAATTGTAACTGAAGGAAGACTTAACGTCTAACTGTCCAGGACGATCTTATTTAAGTTCACAAGACCCTACAGGTGTAGTATTGCAACAGGTGATTGTGCCATGGGCCAACCTACTACATGCTTATAGGCCTATCTGTCTTTTCCTCCCCTTGCAATGCCCCTATCAGTGTGCAAGCCAACCACACGAGTAAAGGTAAGCAATGCTGCATAAAGTTCTTTTACTATTTTTATGTCTTAGATTACACAAGTAAAGGTAAACAATACTGTACAGGGTACTTTTACTACTTTTAAGTCTTTGCTTAAGAACTTAGATTATTTTTCTCTGTTTTAGATTAGAGTATTTTTTTGGCATTGGTTGGGAACCTAGGTTCGAATTTAGATGTTTTCTGACAGTACCAACCTATTAAATTGGTAGCAAAGGTTTTAAGTTACATATGAGAGAAGGTGTAGTTTATCGGTGTTTACAATGGGATTGGCTTTAATGCGAAGGAGGGGGAAGAGGGAGAGGTGGTAGTGTAAGGAGCAGAAGGCAACAGAATGATTTGTACTGTAATAAAACATAAATTATATATTTTTTAATAAACCGTAAAATGTAAATGATAATAATATATTATAATGCAGCAATAATAAGACATTGAAATAGTACATAGCTATAGTTTAATACTGTACCTACCTTTTAAACTGGTATTGAAGGCTTGAGTGATGTCGCTTCACCGGTAACAGAAACATGCTGCAAGAATGCATGTATCTTGAAATGATGAACTCACCCATAACTTTCTGCAGTGATTTCATCACCAGCAGTTTCAACTTCCTTATCCATCAAGTCTTTAAAAAGGGACAATGCCTTCTCCAGAATCAGCATGAGGCTGAGTCTTACCCAACCTTGTCACTGGTGTTTCTTCCAAATAGTTAGAAGTTATCCGTTTCTTCTATAAGTCTTCCCCTCCTCATAGACATAATAGTAAATTGCTTAGGCTTATTCATGATGAATAAACATTTCACTGGATATTTCACGACAAAAATCCTTTGACGATACGAAGAGTTTCAGTGTCTCTATGGGACACAAGCTGAGAATAGACTACAAGGAAATGCTTAGGAGTATTACATAACCTATGTGAGGCCTAATCTTGAATATGTTGCACCCATTTGGAATATGCACTTGTAAAAACAAATAAAAAATTGGAGAAGTTAATGTGCATGCAATAAAGCTGATTACATAGAAACATATATCCTTTAATTTAAAGTCTTAAGGAGTTATAAGACTTAACAGCACTTGAAGCTAGAGAGAATCACATGGATGTATTTGACAGATTTTATTTCCACCATGGTTTTAATAAAATGGATGTGGATAGGAGTAGCATTTCGAAATTGGTAGCACTAGAACTAAAGGTCATAGTTTGAAACTTCATAAGAAAACATCTTTGCAGGATGTAAGGGATTTTTTTTTTATTAAAAACTAGTTAACCTTTGGAATTTGATAAGCAAGAAAAATGTAAATACTAAATGCAGTTATACTTTTAAGGAAAAATATGATAAGTGATAAAGATTAAACAAAAATTTACTGACCAGGATATGGGGAGCTAAAATTATAAGACACTTTCCCCCGAACTCAAGCAGGTAGATGCAACTAGGTAATTATGCACACACACACACACACACACACACACACACACACACACACACACACACAGTCACATGTGATACCTATCTTCAAAAAGGGAAGGAGGGATACAGCTCTGAACTATAGACCAGTTTCCTTGACCAGCATAGTTTGCAAAGTTATGGAGAAACTACTAAGGAAACATATCTCTCTTCACTTGGAATCCTTCAACTTTTTGTCGGTGAGGCAACATGGCTTCAGAGAAGGTAGATCAACAGTAACAAACTTATTAGAATTTTATGATGAGGTAAGCCAAATCTTACAGGAAAGAGAGGGCTGGGCAGATTGCATATTCCTAGACTTCCAGAAAGCGTTTGACACTGTTCCACATGGGAGACTTATTTGGAAGCTGCAATCAATGGCTAGAATAGGTGGAAATGTTTTGGAATGGATAAAAACTTACTTAGAAGGAAGGGAACAGAGGGTTTGAGTAAGACACTCAGTGTCTGAATGGAGAAGAGTTAGTAGTGGAGTTCCACAGGGTTCAGTTTTAGGGCCACTTTTGTTCCTTGTATATGTAAATGACCTACCAGAGTCTGTAAATTCATTCATGAATATGTTTGCAGATGATGCAAAGATTGTGAAGAAAGTAACAAACGAGAACAATGGTAGAGAACTTCAGGAGGATCTAAATAATCTGCATGAGTGGTCAGAAAAGTGGCTAATGAAATTGAGTACTTCAAAATGCAAGGTAATGAGAATGGGTACAAGTGCAAGAAGGCCCAAGCTTGACTACTCGGTGGCTGCAGTACAACTTCAAGAGACAGAAAATGAGAGAGATCTAGGAGTAAACATACTGGCAGATTTGTCTCCAGAAATACATATAATTGGCATAGTAAGGGCAGCATATGCATTCTTATCAAATGTAAGGGTAGCCTTCAGGCACATGGACAAGGAAATGTTCAGAAATATTTATGTAACCTATGTGAGGCCAAAACTCGAATATGCAGCCCCCTTTTGGAATCCGCACTTGAGAAAGCACATAGCTAAGCTTGAAAAAGTTCAAAGACATGCCACGAAACTGGTGCCAGAAATACGCAATCTCAGTTATGATGAGAGGCTGAGGGAATTAGACTTACCATCACTCGAAGCTAGAAGAGTGAGGGGGGATATGATGACAGTCTTTAAATTCCTTCATGGTTATGATAGAGTGGATAGGGATCGATATTTTGATATGGCTGGCTCTAGAACTAGAGGTCATTGTTTGAAGCTTCGTAAGAAAACTTCTTTGCAGGATGTAAGGAAATACTTTTTCAGTGTAAGAGTAGTTGATAATTGGAATTGGCTAAGTTAGGAGGTAGTTAATACTATCTCAATCCATAGTTTTAAGGACAGGTATGATAAGTATCACTAAGTATAAAATGGAACCGATCTGGAGACGGGAAGATACGAGCTTTGGGCTCTTTCCCGTAAACACAATTAGGTAATCACAATTAGGTAATCACATGGACAAGGAAATGTTCAGAAATATTTATGTAACTTATGTGGGACCAAAGCCTGAAAAAAAGACATGCCACAAAACTGGTACCAGAAATATGCAATCTCAGTTATGATGAGAGGCTTACCATCACTCGAAGCAAGAAGATTGAGGGGGATATGGTGACAGTTTTAAAATTCCTTCATGGTTATGACAGAGTGGATAGGGATGGATATTTTGATATGGCTAGCACTAGAACTAGAGGTGAAAGTTTTGAAGCTTTGTAAGAAAACTTCTTTGCAGGACGCAAGGAAGTACTTTTTTTAGTGTAAGAGTAGTTGATAATTGGAATTTGCTAAGCGAGGAGGTAGTCAATGCTAACTCAATTCATAGTTCTAAAGACGAGTATGACTAAGCACAAAATGGAACCGACCAGGAGACAGTAAGTTATGAACTTGGGCTTTTTCTCGTAGGCACAATTAGGTAATCACACAGTATTAGTTTTTTTTTTATATTTCTAGTGTTGGTCACAACTGTAGCTTCATTTTCATACCTTGTCACATACAATATTTTACTTTGACTAGGGAGCGTGAAAGATTGTGTAGTACACGCATTTTGCAAGTAATATAATACTTCAGCACCCATTTTCTTCTTTATATTAACAATTTTAAAAAATACGCGGTACATATCCAAAAGTGTACAAGCATCTCATACGTTTTTGCATCGTTTTTCTCTTAATTTTGAAAGTACAAAAAATTCTAGTTTGGCAGAAAAAGAAAATTTCATTTTTGCCCATATAGAGTGCCAAACTTGAAATACTGGGTATTTTAGCTAATGTACATAGGTAAAATTATTACTAATACAAGTCTGGGGGCTGTTTAAATCCCAGAATTAACCCATAGAAAAGCCTATGAGAGGTAATTATTTTGGGCAGTTTGACACTACACATAGTATGATATAGTACAGCCAACATATGCTTTCGTAGCAAACATATGGGTGGCTTTCAGTCACATGTATTATGGGGAAACAAAAGGGGTCTGATGGGGGATTGTAGGGGGCCAGTAACCTTTCTTGGGGTGGGCAGAGAGATGTGAATGCCATATTCATAAAGCATGCCAAGGAGGTTCCAGTGGAATGTTCCCTGTGGAAATTTTTATGTTTAAGGATGAAAAATACTGCATGTCTGGCTACTTATGCCAGATATATATATATATATATATATATATATATATATATATATATATATATATATATATATATATATATATATATATATATATATATATATATATATATATACAGTGCTCCCTCGTTTACCGCGGGGGTTCAGTTCCAGGACCAGCCGCGAAAAGTGATAATCCGTGAAGTAGGGGCACCATATTTATTACAGGTATTTCTACATTTATTTTTACCTTTACTGTGTAAATCCTCCCTGCACTGCTAACAACTCACTCTTTACTTTATAAATAACAGCGCGCAAGCGTAAATTTATATGAACGTGATATTATGAAGAGAATTGAAAAAAAGCATTAAGAACAAACAGCAAACAAACTTTCGATGTAATATCGTCAGGGAAATAGCGTGTAGAGCATATATGTACAGGTATTTCATTTAAGTTTCCTATGTACAGTACGAAATACGTTTTCTTTTGTAACAAATTGTATCGTTTTCTTTATGTCTCAGCTAATATTTTTTACATTAAGTTTTCGTGCAGCATGGTCGATGTGTAAAGAAGATAGAATAATGTTTAGAACCAAGGAATATTAATAATACTATAATCTTGAAAATTAGATAAACCCCAAATAGCGTGAGTAAATAAATATTTTATGAGTAAGATATTGTGCCTGAATAGTGATAAGCATCAGCTGATACAGAAGCGGCAAACCATTTGCGGATAGAGGTTCGTTCTCCCTCCTCCTCCTCCTCTTCTTCCGCTTATTGCGATCGAATATTATGAAGATAATTGAAAAAAAACATGAACAGACCGCAAACAAACTTGCGATGTAATATTGTCAGGGAAATAGCATGCGAGGGTGCATCAGTTGATACGGAGGCAGCAAAACGTTTGCATCCTCGTGCTCAAAAATAGCATATACCCAGAAAATTTGTGATATAAAATACACATGCTTGCCAAAAAAATCCGCGATGTACTGAATTCGCGGAAGGTGAATTGCGATATAGCGAGGAATTACTGTATATATATATATATATATATATATATATATATATATATATATATATATATATATATATATATATATATATATATATATATATATATATATATATATATATATATATACATACAGTGTTCCCCCGGTTATTCGCGTTTCTTGGTTCGCGTTCTCACTCTATCGTGGTTTTTTTTTCTTATAAATTATTATTTTATTTTATGGGTATACACAAAAATATTAAAATATTGAAAAACAAATTTTCAGTATTTTCATTTTTTTATTGAAAAAAAATTCATTATTTGATTGATAAAAAAAATTATTTCCCAGCCTATGAATAATAAAACAGTAAAAAATAGTAAAAAACATAAATTTAGGTATACGTACGTACAGTATAACTCACAGTACAGGGTATAGCATCATGCGAAATAGTGTCTGGTAGCGTACAATGTATTGGGGTCACAGCTACGTGAGCTAGCATATATATTTATATTTCCAGTAGTTTCATGATTTTATTGATAAAAAAACGTATTTCTTAGCCTAAGAATAATAAAACAGCAAAAAATAGTAAACAGTATTGCACCACGTAAAATATGATACCGGTATCAGTGTTTCGGAAAACGCAAAGGCTCTCACCTACGTGACCTAGTGAATATTAAAATTTTCATTATTTTATTGCTAAAACAAGTATTTCCTAGCCTAAGAATAATAAAAGAGTAAAAAATAGTAAAATACATAATTACAGTACTAACAGTATTGCACCATGAAAAATACGATACCAGTATCACGTTTCGGAAAACGCAAAGGCTCTCACATACGTGACCTAGTGAATATTAAAATTTTCATTATTTTATTGATAAAACAAGCATTTCCTAGCCTAAGAATAATAAAACAGTAAGAAATAATAAAAAACATAAAGTACTAACAGTATTGCACCATGTAGAATACGATACCGCTATCAACGTTTCGGAAAACGAAAAGGCTCTCACCTACATGAGATAGTTCATGGAATGCTATTGGCTGAAAGGTCGGGAGACGACAGATCACAGAATTGTTTTTCAATGTGTTCTGTATCATGGGGTCTGATTGGCCGCCTCACTCGCTCAGTCTAACTCACGTGTGCGCCGTTCTCGTTGTACTTATTAATACGTTTTGCTTGTGATTGTGTTTTCACGCGTAATTTAACCTTTGCAATGCCTCCCAAATGTCCTTCACCTTCTAAGGCTCCTGGTAGTCAGCCTAAGCGGCAAAGGAAAATGTTAACCATTGTAGAAAAAGTGAAACTCTTAGATATGTTGAAAGCAGGAAAAAGGTTTGTGGATGTCGGCCGCTATTTTAGCCTCAGTGAATCTACTGTGCGCTTCATCAAAAAGGACGTGGCAAAGATCAGGAAAACAGCGAGCATTTCTTTTGATAAATCGGCGAAGAGGGTCGTAACACCCCGCAATAAGGCAGTAGTGCGGATGGAAGCTGCTTTGGCCCTGTGGATTGCTGATTGCAGAAAGAAAAACATCAGCTTACACACCAATATCATACAAACAAAAGCGAAGAAGCTGTACGAGACATTCGCAGCAAATGAAAATGTTAACCATTGTAGAAAAAGTGAAACTCTTAGATATGTTGAAAGCAGGAAAAAGGTTTGTGGATGTCGGCCGCTATTTTAGCCTCAATGAATCTACTGTGCGCTTCATCAAAAAAGACGCGGCAAAGAACAGGAAAACAGCAAGCATTTCTTTTGATAAATCGGCGAAGAGGGTCGTAACACCCCGCAATAAGGCAGTAGTGCGGCTGGAAGCTGCTTTGGCCCTGTGGATTGCTGATTGCAGAAAGAAAAACATCAGCTTACACACCAATATCATACAAACAAAAGCGAAGAAGCTGTACGAGACATTCGCTGCAAATGAACCCGATGACGACAGTGGCGACCGTGGAGAGGAGGAGAGAGAAGAAGATATCGACGACCCACATCCAGGACCTTCCAGCAATTCTCCATTGAGGATACAACCGTTCGTTGCTAGCAATGGATGGTTCTTTAAATTTCAAAATCCCTATGGCCTGAAAAGCGTTTCAGTTTATGGCAAGGCTGCCTCTGCAGATACAGCTGCCTCAGAAAATTACATCAAGAATGACTTCAGGAAAATTATCGCTGAAGGGGAATGTGTTCCTGAGCAAGTCTTCAACGTGGATGTGACTGGCTTATTTTGGAAGAGAATGCCATCTCGCACTTTTCTCTTCAAGGAGGAAGCTAAAGCCCCGGGATTTAAAGCACACAAAGATCGTGTTACCCTCATCATTTGTGGGAATGCTGCAGGTTTCATGTTAAAGCCCGGCTAATCTACAAGTCAAAGAACCCTAGGGCTTTGAAGAATAAGAATAAGAATCTGCTGCCAGTGTATTGGATGCATAACCCTAAGGCATGGATCACGAAAAGCCTCTCATCGGACTGGTTTCTCCAATGCTTTATCCCTCGGGAAAAACTTTATCTTATGGAAAAAGGCCTTGAATTTAAAGTCCTTCTTTTGATGGATAATGCTGGTGGACACGCAACCAATCTCCAATATGATGGTGTTCAAGTTGAGTTCCTGCCACCGAATGCGACGTCACTGATTCAGCCTATGGAGCAAGGCGTTATTCGTGCACTCAAGGCCCTCTACACACGAAATGCCCTGGCGAACCTAGTTGAATCCATGGATTCGGACAAAGAATTCTCATTAAAGACTTACTGGCGTAATTACACGATTGCCAGATGCCTAAAAATATTCAGAAAGCAGTCAAAGAGATGAAGTCTGCCACAATCAATGCCAGCTGGAAGAAATTGTGGCCCGAAGTCATCCACGACTACAAGGGATTTGCTCCTGACGAAGTGCAGAAGGCGGCAGTTGCGAAAGCTGGGAAGTTGGCTGCATTGCTAGGAGGAGAAGGCTTTAAAGATATGACTCCCGAAGATGTGAATGAACTGATTGACTGCCACTTGCAGCCTTTGACTGATGAAGACTTGGATGAAATGAAGAAATCAGCGAGCGAAGAAGAGGAAGAACTTGAGGAATCGCACGAACCAATTGAAGAACCTGACCTTATACTCGAACGTTTAGCAGCCATGTATGAATATGTGAAAGCAGTCCAACAACTCTCGCAGGAATATGACAATAATATGGTTCGTTCGGTGACCTTCTGTAATGTTCTCGATGATGCCATGATTCCTTACCATACCATCTTCCAACAAATGAAGAAACAGCGACAGCAACTCCCCATTACCATGTTCTTCTCCCCCAAAAAGCAGCCGTAAAGCTTTTATTGGCTGCGAAATAATTTCCTCCGGGGTCGAGAATGATGATCATCACCTCATTCACGGTAAGTTTACCTATCACGTACATATGTATGTCACGTCATCATCACCTCATTCACCGTAATTTTATCTATCACTTTCATAAAAATTTACGTTGCTTGCTGTTATTTATAATGTAAAGGGTGTTTTTTAACAGTGCAGGGAGGGTTTATACAGTACGTAAACGTAAAAATAATTGTAAAATACCTATGTATGTCACATCATTATCACCTCATTCACCGTAATTTTATATATCACTTTCATAAAAATTTACATTGGTTGCTGTTATTGATAATATAAAGAGTGTTTTTTTTAGCAGTGCAGGGAGGGTTTATAGAGTACGTAAACGTAAAAATAATTGTAAAATTCCAATGTATGTCACGTCATCATCACATTCACGATAAGTTTTCGTATCACTTTCATAAAAATTTACGTTGCTTGCTGTTATTTATAATGTAAAGGGTGTTTCTTTAACAGTGCAGGGAGGGTTTATACAGTACGTAAGCGTAAAAATAATTGTAAATGAGTATGTCATGTAATTACCACTTCATTCACCGTAATTTTATCTATCACTTTCATATAAATTTACGTTGCATGCTGTTATTTATGAAATAAAGGGTGGTATGTTAACAGTACAGGGAGGGTTTATACAGTGTAAACGTAAAAATATATTAAAATATCTATGTACATATAGGCTGATCCTACTCCGCGGTTTTCCTGGTTCGCGCCGGGCCCCGGAACCGAACTATTGCGATAAGGGGGGGAACAATGTATATATATATATATATATATATATATATATATATATATATATATATATATATATATATATATATATATATATATATATATATATATATATATATATATATATATATTAATCCCTCGCTATATTGCGGTTCACCTATCGAGGATTCACTGTATCGCGGGTTTTTTTTTGGGCGAGTTTTTTTTTCTGGGTATATGCGAGAATATTAAAATATTAAAAGAATCAAAATTTTCAGTATTTTCATTATTTTATTGAAATTTTTTTTTTCATCATTTTATTGAGAAAAAAAATGTATTTCCCAGCCTAAGAATAATAAAACAGTAAGAAATAGTAAAAAAACATAAATTTGAACATGTAACTCTGCACCATAGAAAGTACGATACCGGTATCAGCGTTTCGGAAAACACAAAGGGTCGCACCTAAGTGAGCTAGCATATATTAAAATTTCCAGTAGTTTCATGATTTTATTGAATAAAAAACGTATTTTTTAGCCTAATAATAATAAAACAGTAAATAATAGTAAAAAACATAACTACTCACAGTATTGCGCCATGTAAAATACGATACCGGTATCAGCGTTTCGGAAAACGAAAAGGGTTGCACCTACGTGAGCTAGTACATATTGAAATTTTCATTATTTTATTGATAACACAAGTATTTCCTGGCCTAAGAATAAAAAGACAGTAAAAAAGAGTAATATACATAAATCTAAATATATAGCTCACAGTATTGCACCATGTGAAATACTGTCCGATAGCGTAAAATGTATTGGCGTCTTAGAAAACGCAAAAGCTCGCACCTACGTGAGATAGTTCATGGAATGCTATTGGATGAAAGGGTGGGTGACGACGAATCACAAACCTGTTTTTCTGTATGGTCTGTATCATGGGGTCTGATTGGCTTTTTGATTGAAGCTTGGTTCTCCCACCATCTTCCATTGTCTCTCCTCACTTGTTCAGTCTAACTCACATGTGCACCGTTCGTGTTGTGCTTATTAATACGTAGTGCTTGTGATTTTTTTTTAATCATGTATTTCAGCCTTTGCAATGCCTCCCAAACGTCCTTCATCTTCTAATGCTTCTAGTAGTGAGCATAAGCGGCAAAGGAAGATGTTTACCATAACGGATAAGGTGAAACTGTTAGATATGCTGAAAGAAGGAAGAAGCTTTGCAGATGTCAGACGCAGGGGAGGGTTTATACAGTTAATGTAAAAATAATTGTAAAATACTTGTGTATATGAGTATGTCATGCCATTACCACCTCATTCACGGTAAGTTTACCTATCACTGTCATATAAATTTACGCTTCCATGCTGTTATTTATAAAGTAAAGGGTGGTTTTTTGAAAGTGCAGGGAGGGTTTATATAGTAAACGTAAAAATAATTGCAAAATACCTATGTATATGAGTATGTCATGTCATTACCACCTCATTCACTGTAAGTTTACCTATCACTTTCATATAAATTTACTCTTGCATGCTGTTATTTATGAAGTAAAGAGTTGTTTGTTAACAGTACAGGGAGGGTTTATACAGTAAACGTAAAAATAAATGTAAAATACCTATGTACATATAGGGTGATCCTACTTCGCGGAAATTCACCTATCGCGGTCGGTCCCAGAACCTAACCCCCGCGATGAACGAGGGATCACTGTATATATATATATATATATATATATATATATATATATATATATATATATATATATATATATATATATATATATATATATATATATATATATATATATATATATATATATATATATACAGTGATCCTTCGCTCTATCGCTTTTCTTGCCTCGCGAATTTACTGTGCCGCGATTTTTTTTGGCACTTTTTTTTGGGGGGGGGTATATGCAAAAATATTAAAATATTAAAAAAATTAAAATTTTCAGTATTTTAATTTTTTTATTGAAAAAAGCAAATTTCATTATTTAATTGATAAAAGAAATTATTTCCCAGCCTACGAATAATAAAACAGCAAAAAATAGTAAAAAACATAAATTTAGATATATAACTCACAGTATTGGATCATGTGAAATAGTGTCCGATAGCATACAATGTATTGGGGTCGCACCTACGTGAGCTAGCATATATATTAAAATTTACAGTAGTTTCATGATTTTATTGATAAAAAACGTATTTCTTAGCCTAAGAATAATAAAACAGTGAAAAATAGTAAAAAACATAAATACTAACAGTATTGCACCATGTAAAATACGATACCGGTATCAGCGTTTCGGAAAACGAAAAGGGTCGAACCTACCTAAGATAGTACATATTGAAATTTTCATTATTTTATTGATAAACCAAGTATTTCCTAGCCTAAGAGTAATACAACAGTAAAATATAGTAAAAAACATAAACTTAGATATATAACTCACAGTATTGCATCATGGGAAATACTGTCCGATAGCGTACAATGTATTGGGGTCGCACCTACATGAGCTAGCGTATATATTAAAATTTCCAGTAGTTTCATGATTTTATTGATAAAAAAACGTATTTCTTAGCCTAAGAATAATAAAACAGTAAAAAATAGTAAAAAACATAAATACTAACAGTATTGCACCATGTAAAATACGATACCGCAATCAGCGTTTCGGACCGTGGCTTGCACCATCTTCCATTGTCTCGCCTCACTCCTTCAGTCTAACTCACGTGTGCGCCGTTCACGTTGTGCTTATTAATACGTTGTGCTTGTGATTTATTTTCTTCACATTTAACCATTGCAATGCCTCCCCAGCATCCTTCATCTTCTAAGGCTTCTGGTAGTGAACCTAAGTGGCAAAGGAAGATGTTAACCATAACAGATAAGGTGAAACTCTTACATATGCTGAAAGAAGGAAAATGGTTTACGGATGTTGGCCGCTATTTTGGCCTCCATGAATAACAGCCATAAAGCTGTTATTGGCTGCGGAATAATTTCCTATAGAGTCTACAAACCATTACCACCTCATTCACGGTAAGTTTACCTATCACGTACATATAAATTTACGTTGCATGCTGTTATTTATAAAGTAAAGGGTGGTTTTTTAACAGTGCAGGGAGGGTTTATACAGTAACCGTAAAAATAATTGTAAAATACCTATGTGCATGAGTATGTCATATTAATTTACGCTTGCATGCTGTTATTTATGAAGTAAAGGGTGGTTTGTTAACAGTACAGGGAGGATTTATACAATTTATACAGTGTAAGCGTAAAAATAAATTAAAATATCTATGTACATATAGTGTGATCCTACTCCGCGATTTTCCTGTCTTGCGCCGGGTCCCGGAACCGAACCTTCGTGATAATTGAAGGAACACTATATATATATATATATATATATATATATATATATATATATATATATATATATATATATATATATATATATATATATATATATATATATATATATATATATATATGCTAAGGTAACACAAGCCTAGGCCGATATTCAGATTGTATTTGTATTAAAAGGATGGTAAATTTTTAGAAGAGGGGTCTATTCTCTTATAGCAACAAAACTGTATATTTACGACAGTTTCCTTTGTGAAACATACTATTCCACAAAGAAAAGTGTCGAAAAAAACAGTTTTGGTGCTTCCTAACTTACCTAACCTAACCTAACCTCACCTCACCTGAAAAAGACATCTTCCATTAATCCCTATAACTAAAATAATACCAAAAAGGACTGTCTCCTGTCATTGACATTGATATCTTTGGTGACAAAATGAGCACTGAAAAGCAGGCAAAATTTATTGATGACTGTTACTTCAGTGCTTTAATATATCCTTCTAAAACAAACAATCTTTAGTACACCTAGTTTGCTTTTTACGTTTGTTTATAATCCTCGAAATTGGAATAACGTTCTAAACAAATAATAGTAAAAAAATACGAAATTTGCGAATAATGCCCGTGCAAAAAAATTCGAATAAAACAAAAATTTTATTTTAGTTAATAATTAACCGCCTTGGAGGCACTTTTCTGCCATGCTCCTCCTCTTCTGCCGCTTAATGCGATCGGATATTATGAAGATAATGGAAAAAGAGCATTAAGAACAAACAGCAAACAAACTTGCGATATAATATTGTCAGGGAAATAGTGTGCGAGGGTGCATCAGCTGATACGGAGGCGGCAAAACGTTTGCAGATAGAGGTTCGTTCTCCTGCATCCTCCTCCTCTTCTACCACTCAATGCGATCGGATATTATGAAGAGAATTGAAAAAAAAGCATTAAAAACAAACAGCAAACAAACTTGCGATATAATATCGTCAGGGAAATAGCGTGTGAGGGTGCATCAGCTGATACGGAGGTGGGAAGACGTTTACAGATAGAGGTTTGTTCTCCCTCATCCTCCTCCTCTTCTACCGCTTAATGCGATCGGTATATTATGAAGAGAATGGAAAAAAGCATTAAGAACAAACAGCAAACAAACTTGCGATATAATATCGTCAGAGAAATAGCGTGCGAGGGTGAATCACCTGATACTGAGGCGGCAAAATGTTTGCATCCTTGTGCTCACCGCCACCATGCACGTCCCAGTTTATGCCTGTTGCCCACTGCATAATAGAGTGCATTAATTTGTTTACTGTACAGTAAATCTGTATATCTTTTATACTATTCACTATTTGCATGTTAATATAGATAGCTACAGGTCTTTCTGCTTTGCTATGTACTTATAAAATATGTTTTACTTATCTTATATCTTTGGTATAGCGTGTCTATGTACGGTTGTGAAAAGTATCAATGCCCATTATGATAGTTTCTTATTGAAAATGACTTATTACATTACGCAAAAATTACAATAAATGGCACTTTTGAGAACCTATCTTCGCGTTATTACAAGAACTAGATGTACTCTAGCAAACAAGATAAAGAGTTTGAGCATATGATAATTAATTTCAGATATCATGGTTTATTTGATTTTTTTTGCCACATTGAATAATACCATTTCTTCAATTTACTTGTTTCAATTAGCTGTTGCAAAATAAAGACATAAGTTATCACTATAAATTAAATTTATCACCAGAGAAAATCTGAATGTAATGGAATGACAAACTAGATATATTGATTGCCAGCATACGTGTAATTTATAGGTATATGAGGTCACTAGACTGGTATTGTATATACACCCAACCCTCGATTTAACGGATATAATTCAGCGACTTCAGATTTAAAGTACAATATCTGGAGCGGCAGATAAAATATTTTTCAGTAGTGGCACTATCAAACAAGTTCCCTTGCTTCAAGAGAGAGAGAGAAAGTACTTTGAGCTACCATTAGCTGAGTGCATACAACAAGAATTATGATAATAATAATAATAATAATAATAATAATAATAATAATAATAATAATAATAATAATAATAATAATAATAATAATAATATGAGAGAGAAAGAAAAATGAAAAGTGCTTTAGGCTTGTAATGACATTATATATTTAAGTTTTGATTATGAATTTATTTGATTTTGGAAGATATATATGTTATTGTTATTGTAAAAACTCTTCAATTATCTTTAATTTTCCAATTATCCATAATAGCCCAATTATTAATATACAAGAACAATGAGAGTTTTATCACCTGAACTTCACACTCCTTTCTAGAGGGAGTTTACTTTTTTGCCTACAGTGAAACAAGAGAAGCACTCTTGTATCATCTTCTTAAGATGAATCCAATATTGTCTGCTCTAGAAGAGACTTCAGTTTCGTCAGCTCTAGAAAGGAATCACTGGTTGGATATTAATATACCCTTAATAGAGAATAGTTATATTCTCCTTATCCATCTTGGGCTTAGACTCAGGAAGAATAAGTCTGTCAGCCCCTTACAGTGATGACTACCGGATGAGACACCTATACTGACTTTCAGACCCAAAGGGATGGGAAAGACTGAAATTTTCACTTGTGAGCTTCCTGAATGCTGGTGTCGTGTAAACTCAAGGGGATAGGATAGACTGAAATTCCAACTTTTGTAATTCATAATGGCTACTTCTACAGGTGTAGAAGTTATTCTTCATGCCAGTCATGATATCCCAGAATTTTTCAGCTGATACCCTGACAGTTTGATTCCTTGTCGTAGAAAACTTCTTTAAAATAAGACAACTGTAAACTGAAGCTTCCAAATTTCATTGCTGTTTACAATGTCTTCCACCAACAGTGTTGTCAGTGCTAACTGAAAGCGTGTTTGAAATGGGAAAATTATACAGATCTCAAAGACAAAGTGCTCTCCAGATATAAAGAAACAAAAACAGAACTGTTTGAAAGTTTATTATCTAAAACAGTGTTTATAGGAACACCATCATTATTATAGGACAAAATAATATCCAATGCTGCTAAATGTAATATATCTGAAGGCCTATTTAGACATAAATTTACCTTCTCAGTGCCTCCAACTATAGGTGATATTCTTGCTGCTGATGATTCTGCCTCACTTGCTGAATTAGGTAATATAGCTGATGCGATAGCCCCAGTGACAAAACCATATGAACTTTGCAATGTACCCTCAACAGAACATCATGGACCTGCACCTCAACCTCACTCTCAAGCTGCCACAAAAATGGATACTCTTGTACACTGGCCTTTGGGACTAAGACCCTATACGCCCAGACAAAGAGCTAAAGCCTGCCGTGCTCATATCTTTTATGGTGTTGCAGTATGCACTTTCAAACCATGGTGTGATTAGCCTGGCAAAAGCAGTGTAAAAACTTCCTAATTCCCTCACGTCATCTCCAGCTCCTTCAAATTTGGGAAACTAAGTCAGCAGGTCAGACTATATGCTGTCTCTACCCTGTATCTTCTGCTGGTACCCACGTTAATTTTGGATCACAGAGTAGAGTTCATAATAGACACAGGAACAAGTGTCTCTATTCTCCCTCCCCTCATGGCAGCTAATTATTTTTTCTACCTAGTGCTTTCTCCATTTCTACTGCAAACGGCGAACCTGTGCCATGTTTTGGTGAGATTTCAACATACATTGCTATCCCTCACCTGAGAAGAAATTTCCACTGGAATTTTGTTTTAGCTTCAGTTACTCAACCTTTATTGGGTTTGGATATCCTCTCCCAATTTCAGCTGCTAGTGGATTGCAAAACAAAGATACTCATAGACTCGAATACTTTTGGACAAGTGCCACGACGACTCTTTTCAGGCCAGTTACCCCTATCCACTTAAATAAGTGCAGTAACTTGCCTGAGTGTGTCCAACAAGCCTTGTTTGAATTCCCAACTCTTTTACACCAAAGTGACTACTACTACACCTCCTAACGATGTCGTGTACCATTGTATTGAAATAAGTGGCGTACCACCAGTACAGTATATGCAAAAACTCGTCTATTAACCGCTGACAAATTTACTGCTGCCAAAGAAGTTCTAAAGTCTGGTGTCATTTGTCCATCAAAATCTTCCTGGTCCTCTTCACTACATTTAGTGCCAAAGAAAAATCCAGGAGAGAGGTGTCTGGTTGCTGATTACCGAGCTTTGAACTCTATGACTCGACTAGATAGATACCCACTTGATATTTCAAGCCTTTTTCTTGCAAACTTCATGGAAAAAAGGTATTTACAAAATTGGATCTGTTGAAAGCTTATCACCAAATCCCTGTGTATCCAGATAACATCCAAAATACTGCAGTGACTACCCCATTTGGACTACTTAAATATGCATATATGCCTTCTCTCCATTTACATGAGTTAAGGCGACGCAAATTTGGAGTAGCATGTATACAAAATAATAGTAAAAAGCGCCCGCCTCGGAGCCACTTTCCCGCCATGCTGCCATGTGCTGCAGTCTCTCTTCACCCAGTATACTATGTGGATATATCGCTTGTTCTAACTGTTGTTGTAGTAAACTTTGTGTTTCCTGTGCTTTTTTGCATATTTTTATCGAAATATCATGGCCAGTAAACACCCAGGAAGAGACTGTGGCAGTGCTCCTACTCCTAAAAGAGTGAGAAAGTCTATAAACCTTAGGTTAAAACTGCGACAATGTGAGGAGGAGGAAAAGGAGGTAGCAGACACACTTCATGGCTGCCCCATAAAAACACTCACTGTGAATGACTTGCGTGAATTTTCCAACCATATGGATAAAGCCTTGAATAGTTTCGATGAAAAAGATCCTAATGTATAGTGTGCAGGCTTGACGTACCGAAGGGTCATGCAAATCGTTGCCTGCTACTATAAACTTTTGCAAGAAAAGAGAAGGGTTGCACGGCAGGCGACTCTTCATACCAACTTCTCATCCAAAACAAGTGATTCTGATGACCCTCAACTTCACACATCTAAAAACCATGAACTCCAACCACAACAAGGGGTTAGCTCTCCCACTTTCCCCTCCTCTACTTCTCCCTCTCCTACAGCTTAAGCCACCTGCTTACTGCCACCACGCACGTCCTATTATATCTGTTGCTCGCCATATATAGAGTGAGTAGAATGTTTAATTTTTTTTCATTGTACTGTATCTTTAATATTATACTCAGGCATTGCAGAATTAAAAAAGGTGATAATTTCTAGAGTTATGCGAAGCATGTTGAGTTTTCTTGTGTTGCTTTTGTTTATTTTTTATTTCAAGATTTTTGCATTTGCTGATAGGGGTTAGTTCTCCCTCTTCCCCCTCTTCTCCCTCTCCTACCGCTTAAGTCAACTGTTCACCGCCCAAACACCCATCCCAGTATGCCTGTTGCCCACCAAATAATAGAGTGAGTTAATTTGTGTACTGTACTGTATTTATTTGTTCATCTCTATATCTTTAATACTGTATTTGTATATTTTTAGATTACATACGTATCTCAGCTTCGTTATGTACTTCCATAATGTGTTTTACTTATCTTTTTTCTTTAGTATAGTGTGTTTATACACGCTTGTGGAGAGTATCTATATCTATTAACATTATTCTTTATGAAAATAGACTTTAAAATATGCAGAATTTGCTTTACACTGTCATTTTCAGAACCTATCCTCGCGTAAATGGAGAGGTGACTATATATATATATATATATATATATATATATATATATATATATATATATATATATATATATATATATATATATATATATATATATATATATATATATATATATATATAAAGAGAGAGAGAGACACGCTCTTACAATCGAAGTGAAAAAAATTACTCATCAGAAATAGAAACTAAATAATAATAATTATAACAACAAATAATAATATATAATAATAATAATAATAATAATAATAATAATAATAATAATAATTATTATTATTATTATTATTATTATTATTATTATTATTATTATTATTATTATTATTATTATTATTAAGCATTCTTGGAGTTGTTGATGGGCTGAGGCGTTAATAATAATTGTTCCGGTTTTACGTCACGGATTCCTTCTTGCAAAGGACTTGTTTTGGCAGATGTAATCCTTACCCTGAGTGCATGCCCTTGCTAACCTCAGACCGTGACGGGGCGCGAACCCTCGACCTGACGCCTCAGAGTCGCGAACGCTACCGCTTGAGCCACGGTGACTACTGAGGCGTTAATAATAATATATAATGTATAAGGCAAAGGGAGATGGGTGAAGGTACTTCGGGATTACTAGGGTGGGGAAATATCCTTTCAATATTTATATTTAAATGGCTTCTACTTTACGTATGTAAAAGTAAACAGAAATTAGAAAGCTTGAAACAAATATATATATATATATATATATATATATATATATATATATATATATATATATATATATATATATATATAAACATTGAATTCAGCCTACCTATTATCATGAGCTTTTGTATCTATATGTACATTTTAGCATATGTATAATAGCCTTTAAATATTCTAGAGATAGCATTATGTTGTATAGACCTTCGAAGAGATATTGTTGTTTGGCTTAGCTAGAAACCAGCAAATGTTTGCCATGAAACCTGCCTCCCTTCTTTTCACATAGCTTTTGTTATGAAAGCAGATAGACATATTAAGGGTCAAGTAATGTACAATAATAATATTTCATTTGATTTCATTCGTTTCCACTTCCTTTCTAGTATCATAGAGCATCAGTAACAGCCCGGTTACACACAAATATTAGAGTACGAGTCCTTCCAGTCCATTCTTAGCGACCGTAGCCGTAGCCTCCAAAGCCACGACGGAAACCCCCAAATCCACCATAGCCTCCAAAACCTCCAAATCCTCCGAAACGCCTGTAGCCTGGTTCAGCTTCTGGTTCAGCCTCTGCCTCAGGTTCGGGCTCAGCGCTCCTCTTCTTACGGCCATAACCATAGCCTCCAAAATGCCGAAAGCCTCCATAACCCCCATAACCACCATAGCCTCCGTAGCCTCCAAATCTATGGAAACCAGGATCAGCCTCTGGTTCGGGTTCAGGCTCAGCAAAAGTGCTCATGAAGCACATGGCTACAAGAACAAATAGGGACACCTGTGAAATACATATATTTTCATTAGATTCAAATACGTGTATGTATGAAGACATTAATGAAATCATTTTTTAATCATTTTAGAGACTCCAGCTTTTTTTGGCATAGGAAAATAAGAATAAAAATATTAGAAAAATAGTCTAAAATAATAATAATAATAATAATGATAATAATAATAATAATAATAATAATAATAATAATAATAAGAATAATAATAATAATAATAATAATAAGTGTGGCATCCTTTGAAAAACGGCTAGGCAAATATTAGGATAACCAACCCATTAGATATAATTCTGAGGAAAAGTCTGTTACCATCTAAGGCTACCACCATATCTGTTTGAGCACTGATGAAGCTGTAGCTCTGTACATACATATGGTAAGGTTTAATAGATGTTATGAAAATGTGAAAAGTTTTCATGAGCTACTAGCCTGCTGGCTAGTACAGTGGTAACGCGCTGGCTTCGCATTCACGAGGTCGAAAGATCGGTCCCCGTCCAAGACCGAGAGTTTAAGCTGTTTACTGGCAGGAACTGCTGTGGGTGGACATCACAGTGGGGGGTTGGGGCTTGTCCTGGCTGACGAATACCCATTGTAAAATGGAAATAAAGTTTATTATTATTATTATTATTATTATCTTAAAGTGAACTCTTGGAACTGAATGGTGAGAGAACCAGCATCCAGCCTTTATGGACCTCTCGGCACTCCTTATGTCTGTACAAAACAAGTCAACTTTTGCTTTCGAAGGTAGTGGAACTCTTTCCCCAATACAGTGGTAAACACATCATAAAAAAACGAATTAAAAAAGACATAATTACAAACATAATAACTTTTAGCGCAAGTGTCCTGAATATCTCAATGAACGGTGAACTTGACAAACTCTTTCAATCTCAAACTTCTGTTGTAAAATCCATAGAGTCTAAAAAAACACACGACCTAGGAGACCTACATCGAATGATAGAAAGTCTTGCAGATAAGGTGAAAATTTTGGAAGCAGATGCTGAAAAGGTGAAAGCCTTACAACACAAGGTGGGTTTGCTAGAATCTGACATTGTCCTACTTAAAAGAGATAATTCTAGGCTGAAACTCCTATCAGAAACATCTCCACCTCTCAGTTCAGTGCTGTCACCTAACAACGATGATGTCCCTTCTATCAACAACCCTCAGGTTTTGCAAACTAGGTTTTCTGTCTCTACTCACAATTCCTTCATTGCATTGAGAGACGAATGTGACAGTGGTAGTGAAGAAGAGGTAGATCCAGATAAAAGTGATAGTCATCAAGAAAACCTGAATACACCATCTAGCATAAATAATCAAATCAGTAACAGGTTACAAAATAGTGATGAAACAACAGCGTCCTTTCCCACTACTCCTAACAATGCAACAACAGGCACTAACCAGAACAAGATTCTTCCCAGCACAAACAACCAACCTGGTAAAGAGTTGCAAAACAGCGAAGAAGATATAGAGTCAATCTCCACTACTCCTAACAACACAGCAACTATCACTAACCAGGACAACCAGATTACACCTTCCAGCACAAATAACCAACCAAGCAATAGGCTGCAAAATATTGAAGAAAACGGAAAAGACAAAATAGCTGCAGTCTCTATTTTAAACATTGCATCGAAGTCCTCTCCCCCACAGCCACAGTTGCCCAATAATGCAAGTGCAAGGGTAACAGCTCAAATATATATTCGCATTCCTGGCAACCCCTTTGAGAGAGAGATACGTAATACATTGACAAATCAAGGCATTCCTTCTGAAGAAGTCTTGATTAAGGAGCTTTCTCGCAAACCAAACTGGGTTTCCTTTGCAATAACGATATCGAAAGGATTTGAATATGTGCCTTACAAACTGAAGCAATGGCCTACAGGCACAATTGTCCAGCCATTTCGTGGGGGCAAACAATGGACACAACCTGGGTATTCTACAAAATATCCCAAACTACAGTCATACCAAAATAAACAGCAAAGAGCTAATTAAACAATCCCCTATACGCGAGACTACAGAAAGAGACACGATACAAACCTCTCTTACCACCGTCCACGCACAAGAGACTTCTCCTGGAGTGATGGCTCTTACAACCCTAGACACTCACCTAGGCATACAAACTTTGGGAAGGCCCGATCATACCACGGCACATACTCAAACCAGCGTTACACATCCAATGGCAGGTACAGACACCAGGATCCATGGGCTAACCCCAGAACACACTACAATGATGAATTCCCAGCAGAATCACACAGTCGAAACTACAACTATGACTATGGATACCACCCCAATGAAACATGGTAAGAATGTAACATTAGTACATGTGAACACTCAGTCCCTGCTCGCTCATTTTGAGGAAATAATAATGCTAACAAAAGACTACAACATAGACATCCTCTGTGTAAGTGAAACTTGGCTTCCTTCTACAACTGAAAATAAATATGTGAATATCCCAGAGTTTAAAATATTTCGCAATGACCATGGCCGAGGGGGTGGGGTTTGTATTTGTTAGAAATTATCTTAGTGCATCAGAAATAACCACAGGTTTAGAAAAAAATGAGGAGCTCGAAGATTTATGGATCACTATGCAGTATCAGAAACTTCCATCTTTCATTGTAGGGTGTGTTTACCGTCACCCTAAAGCACCTACCAGTTCATTCAATCATCTGCTAGAAACATTCAGAAATATCTGTGTGCGTCATAAACCCATATACATACTTGGTGATTTTAATGATGACCTGCTCTCAGCAGATAACAAAATGAAAAGGGTGATCAACACTGTGAAGTTAACACAAATAGTGACAAAACCGACCCGCATAACCCCTAATTCTAGGACTCTTATAGATCTGATAATAACAAATAAAGTGGAAAGTATACTCTATTGGGACGTAGTTCCCTGCCCAATTGCAGACCACGAGCTGAACATTGCTATGCTAAACATAAACAAGCCGAAAAGGAAGCCTCTCCTCAAGACATTCCGGTGTCTAAAAAATTACTCCCCTGATATCTTTTGTGAAACATTAATCAACAACACAAATGCACTTAATAGAATTAAATACACAGATAACGTCGATTTGCAGGTTGAGATTTTAACAAAAGTCTTCCTTGAATGCTTAGATAGTTGTGCACCCATTGTAACAAGAAAAATAACCCGCCCCTCAGCCCCCTGGCTAACTAATGACATCAAAGAGGCAATGCAAATCAGAAATCAAATACAAAAAGAGCTAAAAATGAATAGATATGATATGACTCTCCGAGAACGTTATAAAACAGAAAAGAAACGTGTCAGATCTCTCATCAGTGTAAGTACAAAAGACTTTTACAAAAAAACAATTTAATGACTCTAGACATGATACAGCAGCAACATGGAAAGTGATAAGAAGCATGATACCAAATGAAAAGAGTACCTCGGAAAGTTATGAAAATATTACGGAGTTGAAAGACAAAGTAGATAACTTTAATAACTATTTTGCTAACGTTGGCAAAAATACATATGAAAAAACTCAAGAAAACATCAACCCAGTGAATATGAGTAATTGCTTAAATGACAATTCTTCCAATGAAAACACAAGAGAGTACTTCAAGCTAACTCCTATAGATTGTGCTACCCTAATTCTTACCATAAAGAGCCTAAGAAACTCTGGCTCTTATGGTTCAGATGGTATACCATTTCAGTTCATCAAAGATGCTCTACCCATGATTGCATCCTATATTCTAACTATTATGAACACTTCCATTGTTACTAAAAAGTTTCCTGACTCTTGGAAAATATCACATGTAATACCTCTGCATAAAAAAGGGGGACAGAGAAGATGTGACAAACTATCGTCCCATTTCCCTGCTACCCATTTTCTCTAAAATATTAGAAAAAATTGTTGCATGCCAACTTATGTCATATTTAGAATCAAATAGACTACTAACGATTAGCCAACATGGTTTCAGACCAAAACTCTCGACGGAAACTGCACTGCTTAAAGTTACGAATAGTATATATAATAATATAGATATGAAAAAAATATCTATACTAATTTTGTTAGGCTTATCAAAAGCCTTCGACAGTGTAAACCATGAAATTCTTTTAAGTAAATGTATTAACTTAAATATTGATCCAAGCTGGTTTAGCGAGTATCTTTCTAATCGTAAACAGTCCATACGTCTTAACAACATTATCTCTGTGCCAAAAGATGTATCATTTGGTGTTCCACAGGGATCAGTACTTGGTCCTATCCTCTTCTCCATTTACGTAAATGATCTATCTTCTTTCATTTCTGACTGTCTAGCCGTACAATATACAGATGACACTCAACTACTCCTTAGTGGTGATATTAATAACCCCCCAGAGCTAACTTTAAGAGCAGAAAACACTCTGTCAAAAATTAAAACCTATTTCCAAGAAGTTGGGCTGTTAATTAACGAAAGTAAAACACAGTGCATATTTATTGGTTCAAGGTTCCACATAGCACAAATTCCAGAAAACACAACAATTAATTTTTGCGACAATATTATCACACCTAGCAAAACAGTCAAAAACCTAGGAATTCACTTTGATAACCACATGTTGTTTGATTCCCACATAGATAAAGTATGCAAAAAGGTTACAGGAACATTAATGTACTTATCACGTATAAAAGACAATTTTGAGACTACCACTCGAATAACTGTTGTTGAATCTCTAGCCCTAAGTCACATTAATTACTGCACAACTGTTTGGGGATCTACCACTAAGACTCAGATAAACAGAATACAGAAGCTTATTAATTTTGCAGCTCGAGTTGCCCTGGGAGGAATAAGAAAATATGACCACATCACACCAGCTCTCAATAAACTTGGGTGGCTGCGGGCAGAAAATAAGGTCGCTTATGCTATTTATGTTTTTGTATTCAAAATTTTGGACCATCATTATCCTAGCTGGCTATTTGATTTAAAAACAGTCAGGGATATAAGGGGAACCAACACAAGACAGAGCAGTGAGCTCTTTATTCACAGAACAAACACAGAAGCAGGTTCAAAGATGATCACTATCAAAGGGCCAACACTCTGGAATAATATTCCAGAGCATCTTAAAAATGCATCCTCCTTCACAGCTTTCAAAGGCAAACTATATAGTTTTCTTTTGGACAAATAGTTGCTGCTCATTAAGAACTAATTATTCTCATTGTAAGGAAACAATTATGGAAATGATGCCGATAATAACGATCCTGTATCTAGTGGCATACTTACTACTTTATTATTAACATTATTGTTAACATTTTTATTACAGCATTATTATTTTCTATGAAAGCTACATTTAATTTAACTATATGTCTAACCCTCTTATTTATTAGTTTAATTACATGTCTACTTATAAGTTACTATTAATGTTGAATAACCATTGTACAAAATGGAAATAAATGTTTTGATTTGATTTGATTTGCTCTTTTTTTTCTTTGTTTGTTTTAAAGGCACTATCCATTTTTATTATTCCTCTCGAGTATTTTCAGGGAAGGATCTGTATTATCAAATATTGTTATTTGCATTTAGCGGTATATGAAGAACTCAGAAACTTTTAATTGAACAACTAAAGATAGTTGTTTGTGTGTGTGTGTGTGTGTGTGTGTGTGTGTGTGTGTGTGTTTTTTTTTTTTTTTTTTTGACAGGTAGATGTTGAACAGTGTCAGTCACTATTAAAAGGTATGTTTTGTTTTTCGTTTAGTATTTGTTTTTAATCGAGTTTAGATAATAATGATAACCAGTTCTGAGCTCAAGAAGATATGCCACTGCTGACTCCTATCTCAATAGGTACTCATTAAACCTATTGAGTTGACAAGGTCTGTTTACCACACCCGGAAGTTCACTACTCTATCCTTCTTTTCCTCGGGTTTGGCAAAGAGAATCTATACAACCCTTTTTGGAAGTTGAAGTCGGGATCTACTGAGTGGGTCCGACTCTTTTTTTTTTTATTAATTTTCTTCTGTTTTTTAAAGCTCACGATTCATAATTTCTTTCAGCTCGTATTGGAATGTTTCTCTGCATTCCCAACCCCCCTTTAAGCTCATCTCTCGTTCATGGTGTGCTTCAAAAGTAAATGACTGGACTCCACCAACTACATCTCAACGTATTAATTATAATTTCATTATGGTTTGGCTTGAGTACTCGTAACGCCTTACGAAGTTAGATCTGGTTTTCTCACTATTATCCACTGCCACCAGTAGCAGTTACTACTCAGTGTTCATATATTTTTGCACTGCATTTTCTATGAAGGATTGGCCTATATAGCATTATTTGTTGTTCTCTGAGGAAAATATGCTCTAAAAATGTGAAAAATAATGATAGCTGTTCTTAATGCCCTTCCCCAGAGGACCGCGTTAGCACAGTGGTAAGAGCACTCGACCAGAGAGTGACAAACCCACGTTTCGGACCCGCCAAGAGACTCTAATTCGTCTGCTCCAACTTGTCTATGCCAAATTTGTATTTGGGGTTGGTAGTGAGACAAAATGTCAAGCAACATTGTTTACGTCCTTTTGCAAGCATTGCTTTAGTACCTTCATAATGGTTGTATGTATAGTCTGGTTTGGTCTTCTGTCTGTGACTCATTTCTTTTGTGTGTGTATTTACCTACTTGTATTTATCTAATTGTGTTTACGGGAAAGAGCCCAAAGCCCGTATCTTCCCGTCTCCTCATCGGTTCCATTTTATACTTAGTGATGCTTATCATACCTGTCCTTAAAACTATGGATTGAGATAGCATTAACTACCTCCTCGCTTAGCGAATTCCAATTATCAACTACTCTTGCACTGAAAAAGTATTTCCTTACATCCCGCAAAGTAGTTTTCTTACGAAGCTTCAAACTATGACCTCTAGTTCTAGAGCCTATCATATCAAAATATCGATCCCTATCCACTCTATCATAACCATGAAGGAATTTGAAGACTGTCACCATATCCCCCCTCAATCTTCTAGCATCGAGTGATGGTAAGTCTAATTCCCTCAGCCTCTCATCATAACTGAGATTGCGTATTTCTGGCACCAGTTTCGTGGCATGTCTTTGAACTTTGTCAAGCTTAGCTATGTGTTTTTTCAAGTGTGGATTCCAAAAGGGGCTGCATATTCGAGTTTTGGCCACACATAGGTTACATAAATATTTCTGAACATTTCCTTGTCCATGTGCCTGAAGGCTACCCTTACATTTGATAAGAATGCATATGCTGCCCTTACTATGCCATTGATATGTATTTCTGGAGACAAATCTGCCAGTATGTTTACTCCTAGATCTCTCTCATTTTCTGTCTCTTGAAGTTGTACTCCAGCCACCGAGTAGTCAAGCTTGGGCCTTCTTGCACTTGTACCCATTCTCATTACCTTACATATTGAAGTATTGAATTTCATTAGCCACTTTTCTGACCACTCATGCAGACTATTTAGATCCTCCTGAAGTTCTCTACCAGTGTTCTCGTTTCCTACTTTCTTCACAATCTTTGCATCATGTAAACCCTGTGGAACTCCACTACTAACTCTTCTCCATTCAGACACTGAGTGTCTTACTCTAACCCTCTGTTCCCTTCCTTCTAAGTAAGTTTTTATCTATTCCAAGATATTTCCACCTATTCTAGTCATTGCTTGCAGCTTCCTAATAAGTCTCCCATGTGGAACAGTGTCAAACCCTTTCTGGAAGTCTAGGAATATGCAATCTGCCCAACCCTCTCTTTCCTGTAAGATTCGGCTTACCTCATCATAAAATTCTAATAAGTTTGTTACTGTTGATCTACCTTCTCTGAAGCCATGTTGCCTCATTGACAAAAGGTTGAAGGATTCCAAGTGAAGAGAGATATGTTTCCTTAGTAGTTTCTCCATAACTTTGCAAACTATGCTGGTCAAGGAAACTGGTCTATAGTTCAGACCCGTGTGTGTGTGTGTGTGTGTGTGTGTGTGTGTGTGTGTGTGTGTGTGTGTGTGTGTGTGTGATTACCTAATTGTGATTACCTAATTGTGTTTACGGGAAAGAGCCCAAAGCTCGTATCTTCCCGTCTCCTCATCGGTTCCATTTTATACTTCGTGATACTTATCATACCTGTCCTTAAAACTATGGATTGAGATAGCATTAACTACCTCCTCGCTTAGCCAATTCCAATTATCAACTACTCTTACACTGAAAAAGTATTTCCTTACACCCTGCAAACAAGTTTTCTTACGAAGCTTCAAACTATGACCTCTAGTTCTAGAGCCAGCCATATCAAAATATCGATCCCTATCCACTCTATCATAACCATGAAGGAATTTAAAGACTGTCAGCATATCCCCCCTCACTCTTCTAGCTTCGAGTGATGGTAAGTCTAATTCCCTCAGCCTCTCATCAGAACTGAGATTGCGTATTTCCGGCACCAGTTTCGTGGCATGTCTTTGAACTTTTTCAAGCTTAGCTATGTGCTTTTTCATGTGCGGATTCCAAAAGGGTGTGTGTGTGTGTGTGTGTGTGTGTGTGTGTGTGTGTGTGTGTGTGTGTGTGTGTGTGTGTGTGTGTGTGTGATTACCTAATTGTGATTACCTAATTGTGTTTACGGGAAAGAGCCCAAAGCTCGTATCTTCCCGTCTCCTCATCAGTTCCATTTTATACTTAGTGATACTTATCATACCTGTCCTTAAAACTATGGATTGAGATAGCATTAACTACCTCCTCGCTTAGCGAATTCCAATTATCAACTACTCTTACACTGAAAAAGTATTTCCTTACATCCTGCAAACAAGTTTTCTTACGAAGCTTCAAACTATGACCTCTAGTTCTAGAGCCAGCCATATCAAAATATCGATCCCTATCCACTCTATCATAACCATGAAGGAATTTAAAGACTGTCAGCATATCCCCCCTCACTCTTCTAGCTTCGAGTGATGGTAAGTCTAATTCCCTCAGCCTCTCATCATAACTGAGATTGCGTATTTCCGGCACCAGTTTCGTGGCATGTCTTTGAACTTTTTCAAGCTTAGCTATGTGCTTTTTCAAGTGCGGATTCCAAAAGGGTGTGTGTGTGTGTGTGTGTGTGTGTGTGTGTGTGTGTGTGTGTGTGTGTGTGTGTGTGATTACCTAATTGTGATTACCTAATTGTGTTTACGGGAAAGAGCCCAAAGCTCGTATCTTCCCGTCTCCTGATCGGTTCCATTTTATACTTAGTGATACTTATCATACCTGTCCTTAAAACTATGGATTGAGATAGCATTAACTACCTCCTCACTTAGCGAATTCCAATTATCAACTACTCTTACACTGAAAAAGTATTTCCTTACATCCTGCGAAGAAGTTTTCTTACGAAGCTTCAAACTATGACCTCTAGTTCTAGAGCCAGCCATATCAAAATGTGTGTGTGTGTGTGTGTGTGTGTGTGTGTGTGTGTGAGTGTGTGTGTGTGTGTGTCTGTCTGTCTGTCTGTCTGTCTGTCTGTGTGTGTGTGTGTGTGTGTGTGTGTGTGTGTGTGTGTGTGTGTGTGTGTGATTACCTAATTGTGTTTACGGGAAAGAGCCCAAAGCTCGTATCTTCCCGTCTCCTCATCGGTTCCATTTTATACTTAGTGATACTTATCATACCTGTCCTTAAAACTATGGATTGAGATAGCATTAACTACATCCTCGCTTAGCGAATTCCAATTATCAACTACTCTTACACTGAAAAAGTATTTCCTTACATCCTGCAAACAAGTTTTCTTACGAAGCTTCAAACTATGACCTCTAGCTCTAGAGCCAGCCATATCAAAATATCGATCCCTATCCACTCTATCATAACCATGAAGGAATTTAAAGACTGTCAGCATATCCCCCCTCACTCTTCTAGCTTCGAGTGATGGTAAGTCTAATTCCCTCAGCCTCTCATCATAACTGAGATTGCGTATTTCCGGCACCAGTTTCGTGGCATGTCTTTGAACTTTTTCAAGCTTAGCTATGTGCTTTTTCAAGTGCGGATTCCAAAAGGGTGTGTGTGTGTGTGTGTGTGTGTGTGTGTGTGTGTGTGTGTGTGTGTGTGTGTGTGTGATTACCTAATTGTGATTACCTAATTGTGTTTACGGGAAAGAGCCCAAAGCTCGTATCTTCCCGTCTCCTGATCGGTTCCATTTTATACTTAGTGATACTTATCATACCTGTCCTTAAAACTATGGATTGAGATAGCATTAACTACCTCCTCACTTAGCGAATTCCAATTATCAACTACTCTTACACTGAAAAAGTATTTCCTTACATCCTGCGAAGAAGTTTTCTTACGAAGCTTCAAACTATGACCTCTAGTTCTAGAGCCAGCCATATCAAAATGTGTGTGTGTGTGTGTGTGTGTGTGTGTGTGTGTGTGTGTGTGTGTGAGTGTGTGTGTGTGTGTGTGTCTGTCTGTCTGTCTGTCTGTGTGTGTGTGTGTGTGTGTGTGTGTGTGTGTGTGTGATTACCTAATTGTGATTACCTAATTGTGTTTACGGGAAAGAGCCCAAAGCTCGTATCTTCCCGTCTCCTCATCGGTTCCATTTTAGACTTAGTGATACTTATCGTACCTGTCCTTAAAACTATGGATTGAGATAGCATTAACTACCTCCTCGCTTAGCGAATTCCAATTATCAACTACTCTTACACTGAAAAAGTATTTCCTTACATCCTGCAAACAAGTTTTCTTACGAAGCTTCAAACTATGACCTCTAGTTCTAGAGCCAGCCATATCGAAATATCGATCCCTATCCACTCTATCATAACCATGAAGGAATTTAAAGACTGTCACCATATCCCCCCTTACTCTTCTAGCTTCGAGTGATGGCAAGTCTAATTCCCTCAGCCTCTCATCATAACCGAGATTGCGTATTTCTGGCACCAGTTTCGTGGCATGTCTTTGAACTTTTTCAAGCTTAGCTATGTGCTTTTTCAAGTGCGGATTCCAAAAGGGGGCTGCATATTCGAGTTTTGGCCTCACATAGGTTACATAAATATTTCTGAACATTTCCTTGTCCATGTGCCTGAAGGCTACCCTTACATTTGATAAGAATGCATATGCTGCCCTTACTACGCCATTTATATGTATTTCTGGAGACAAATCTGCCAGTATGTTTACTCCTAGATCTCTCTCATTTTCTGTCTCTTGAAGTTGTACTCCAGCCACCGAGTAGTCAAGCTTGGGCCTTCTTGCACTTGTACCCATTCTCATTACCTTACATTTTGAGGTACTGAATTTCATTAGCCACTTTTCTGACCACTCATGCAGATTATTTAGATCCTCCTGAAGTTCTCTACCATTGATCTCGTTTTTTACTTTCTTCACAATCTTTGCATCATCTGCAAACATATTCATGAATGAATTTACAGACTCTGGTAGGTCATTTACATATACAAGGAACAAAAGTGGCCCTAAAACTGAACCCTGTGGAACTCCACTACTAACTCTTCTCCATTCAGACACTGTCTTACTCTAACCCTCTGTTCCCTTCCTTCTAAGTAAGTTTTTATCCATTCCAAGACATTTCCACCTATTCTAGCCATTGATTGCAGCTTCCTAATAAGTCTCCCATGTGGAACAGTGTCAAACGCTTTCTGGAAGTCTAGGAATATGCAATCTTCCAAGCCCTCTCTTTCCTGTAAGATTTGGCTTACCTCATCATAAAATTCTAATAAGTTTGTTACTGTTGATCTTCCTTCTCTGAAGCCATGTTGCCTCACTGACAAAAAGTTGAAGGATTCCAAGTGAAGAGAGATATTTTTCCTTAGTAGTTTCTCCATAACTTTGCAAACTATGCTGGTCAAGGAAACTGGTCTATAGTTCAGAGCCGTATCCCTCCTTCCCTTTTTGAAGATAGGTATCACATTTGCTTGTTTCCAGCATCTTGGAATCTCCCCCGACTCCAGTGACTCCTTAAATATGATACTTAGTGCCACTGATATTGTGTTTGCGCATTTTTTAAGCACATGAAGGGATATGTCATCAGGACCTGTAGCTTTATGAACATCTAGATCCATCAGCGCTTTGCATACCTCTGTGGCTGTAAGGTTGATGTTCTCTAATACCGGCCCTTGAGCTTCTATCACTGCAATCTGAGGGGGTGGGGTATTTTCTACTGTAAATACTGACTGAAACTCCTTGTTCAATTCTTTGCAGATCTCTTCGTCCGTCTCAGTGATGCTTCCATCCGCTCTCTTTAGCCTTAAAACCTGTTCTTTTACCTTCAGTTTTCCTCTGATAAAGCTGTGGAAAAGCTTGGGATTTTCTTTAGCCTTCCTGGTGATGTCCCTCTCATAATATCTCTCTGCCTCTCTCCTTTTACTTAGGTAGTCATTTCTTGCTCTTTTGTAGGTTTGCCAGGCATTTATGTTTTTTCTCCTCCTATACCTTTTCCAGCATTTGTCTCTCCACTCCTTAGCTCTTTTACACCCATTATCGAACCATTTCTCTCTGGCATGAATTACACCTACTTTGGTGACAGGTATGCAGCAATCTACTATCTTCCCATATTTCTCACAAAAGATGTCATACATTTCTTGTACAGATTTGTTGTAAAATAAGGTTCTCCAGTCATTAACTGCAAAAAGCTCATTCATTTTGATGTAATCTCCTTTCGGATAGTTCCTCCTCATGTCCTCAGTGCCTCTACTCTCAGGAAGAATGTCTTCAATGATATACTCCATCAACAACACACAGTGGTCACTCTTTCCAATTGGTGGTTCATACTCAATATTTTCAATATCCAACACATTATCTGTGAACACTAGATCAAGTAGTGATGGCTCATGCCCACCCTTGGCTCTTGTTGGTTCCATTACATGTTGGTGTAGGAAATTCCCTTGTACGCAATCTAGGAATCTTGCCCCAAATGAATCCTCACCACTGTGTGGGTCAAGATTTATCCAATCTCTCTCTTTATGATTAAAGTCTCCCATAATCAAAATCCTACATTTTTTCTCCCGTGCCATGTTAACAACTGAGTTTATGACTTCAATAGTACCTATATGACTTTCCTCATAAATTTCAAGCCTATTTTGGTTCCTTGGTGGGTTGTATACAACAGTTATTATAATGCTCTCTGACCCAGTATTTATGCGAGCAACAAGAAATTCCCTGAACTCACTTTCTATAGCCAAGTTTATTTCTTCAACTTGAATCCTCTCACTTATGAGCAGTGCTATCCCTCCACCAGTCCTCTCACATCTTTCAACCCTTAGTATTCTGAAGCCCTTAGGAAAAACTGTGACACTGTTTATGTCCTCACTCAACTTAGTCTCTGTAATTGCTACTATATCTGCCTTACTCTTGTGAATCCTATCTTTTGATTCTACTGCCTTACCAGCTAATCCATCAGCATTTGTGTATAACAATCTTAATGAGGCCCCATTCCCTGATCTTCTGTCATTATCTTCTTTATCTCCCCTTTGTCTGGAAGTATTCTGTAACGAAAATTTTTCTTCTCTTTTTCATTTCTTTCATCATTTAACCTTCTTGCCTCTTGCGACAAGTTTTTGATCTTTCCCATCTCTTCCTGTGTTCTGTATCGTCTAATGAACACTTCTTTGCATTCTTGAAGGTCTTTTAGACTTTTTTTTCTCAACAATATTTCCCTACATGTTTCCCCTCTCTCAAAGGTTACTTTTGTTGGTCTCGGCTTTCCTTCCCTCGAATATTTGCCTAGTTGGTGTATGTTTACAATATCCTCAGGACCACATACTACTCCAAGCTTTCTTATCAGGTCTACAACGCTAGCTTTATTTTCTTCAAGTCTCCCCTGCCATGTTGGCTCCTAGGATTCACTTATGCCTGAGATTACCACTGTCTTCTCCTTATCAAGTGCCTGTCTGATGAGTGGGTTTGCCCTTTCCATCACAACGTCTTTCATTTTTTCGATTACTGTCTCTTTATAGTCAACTGTTTGTAT
>JAXCGZ010001947.1:0-42500 GCA_037179515.1 Halocaridina rubra | reverse complement strand
ACAATCTCAGTTATAAAGCCGTCAGAAAGAAAAGTGGAAATCAGAGAAAAGAGAGAAGGGGTAAAGCCATAGGTGGGAAATTTGGCCAACAGAGCCTTGTGCCAGACTCTGTCAAAAGCCTTAGAGATATCAAAAGTGACCACAATGGATTCCCCATAGTTCCTCAGAGAAGATGACATAACATGAGTAAGATAGGACAGGAGGTCAACAGTGGATTTTGCCTTGCGGAAGCTGTCCTGGTGATCAGAGATAAGTGAGTTAGATTCAAGGCATTTCAAGAAGTGAGCATTGAGCAAAGTTTCGAAAACTTCAGCAATAGAAGAGGTTAGGGCAATAGGTCGGTAGTTTGAAGGAATAGAGTGGTCACCCTTCTTAGGAAAAGGTTGCACTAGAACATGCTTCCAAGATGAAGGCTAGATATTGGATGACAAAATGCGGCGAAAAAGACGGCAAAGCACGGGAGCCAGTTCATATTCAATCTCCTTAGGTAATCTTGCAAGGATACCATCGGGACCAGATGCCTTATTCGCCTTAACGAGTGAAAAACCTTATGAACTATTCGTGAAAAAAGGATAAGTGAATTTATAGATTTAGAATGGGGTAAAGATTGAGGGATAGGCTCGCTGGAATCGTTTTAGGAAGAGTTGGCAGAAAAATTAAAGCCAAGCTATAGAACCATCAAAACGAATGAGAGAGGGAAAACTTCAGTTACAGAAGTAACTGGTGGGTGGGTGGGTGGGTGGGTGGGTGGGTGTGTGTGTGTGTGTGTGTGTGTGTGTGTGTGTGATTACCTAATTGTGATTACCTAATTGTGTTTCCGGGAAAGAGCCCAAAGCTCGTATCTTCCCGTCTCCTGATCGGTTCCATTTTATACTTTGTGTGTGTGTGTGTGTGTGTGTGTGTGTGTGTGTGTGTGTGTGTGTGTGATTACCTAATTGTGATTACCTAATTGTGTTTACGGGAAAGAGCCCAAAGCTCGTATCTTCCCGTCTCCTCATCGGTTCCATTTTTAGACTTAGTGATACTTATCATACCTGTCCTTAAAACTATGGATTGAGATAGCATTAACTACCTCCTCGCTTAGCGAATTCCAATTAACTACTCTTACACTGAAAAAGTATTTCCTTACATCCTGCAAACAAGTTTTCTTACGAAGCTTCAAACTATGACCTCTAGTTCTAGAGCCAGCCATATCGAAATATCGATCCCTATCCACTCTATCATAACCATGAAGGAATTTAAAGACTGTCACCATATCCCCCCTTACTCTTCTAGCTTCGAGTGATGGTAAGTCTAATTCCCTCAGCCTCTCATCATAACCGAGATTGCGTATTTCTGGCACCAGTTTCGTGGCATGTCTTTGAACTTTTTCAAGCTTAGCTATGTGCTTTTTCAAGTGCGGATTCCAAAAGGGGGCTGCATATTCGAGTTTTGGCCTCACATAGGTTACATAAATATTTCTGAACATTTCCTTGTCCATGTGCCTGAAGGCTACCCTTACATTTGATAAGAATGCATATGCTGCCCTTACTACGCCATTTATATGTATTTCTGGAGACAAATCTGCCAGTATGTTTACTCCTAGATCTCTCTCATTTTCTGTCTCTTGAAGTTGTACTCCAGACACCGAGTAGTCAAGCTTGGGCCTTCTTGCACTTGTACCCATTCTCATTACCTTACATTTTGAGGTATTGAATTTCATTAGCCACTTTTCTGACCACTCATGCAGATTATTTAGATCCTCCTGAAGTTCTCTACCATTGTTCTCTACCATGTGTGTGTGATTACCTAATTGTGATTACCTAATTGTGTTTACGGGAAAGAGCCCAAAGCTCGTATCTTCCCGTCTCCTGATCGGTTCTATTTTTAGACTTAGTGATACTTATCATACCTGTCCTTAAAACTATGGATTGAGGTAGCATTAACTACCTCCTCGCTTAGCGAATTCCAATTATCAACTACTCTTACACTGAAAAAGTATTTCCTTACATCCTGCAAACAAGTTTTCTTCCGAAGCTTCAAACTATGACCTCTAGTTCTAGAGCCAGCCATATCGAAATATCGATCCCTATCCACTCTATCATAACCATGAAGGAATTTAAAGACTGTGTGTGTGTGTGTGTGTGTGTGTGTGTGTGTGTGTGTGTGTGTGTGTGTGTGTGTGTGTGTGTGTGTGTGTGTGTGTGTGTGTGTGTGTGTGTGTGTGTGTGTGTGAATTAGGAATATTCTCCTTCGTCTCCCTTTCATACTTTTGCTCCACCCATTCTGTTTCCTCTAAAAGATAGTTTGCATATTTTATCTTCTTACCAAATACTCTGCAATATTGTTGCCTTAATGGTGATGACCAAACTTTGGGTTCGCTAATGAGGGATTAAAGAGAATTTCTCAAAACTCAAATGAAGATATAACACATAGGTCACTAAATCTGTAATTTGTTCATCCAACCATAGTGTCCGAAAATTCAGTCGCACAATACGCTATTTCTAAAAACCAATAATAACAATAGTAATAATAATAATAACAATAATAATGATATCAATAATAATAATATCATTAATAAAATATCAATAATATAATAAAAATTGTGATAATAATAATAATAATAATAATAATAATAATAATAATAATAATAATAATAATAATAATAATAATAATAATAATGATAATAATAATTATAATAATGATAATAATAATAACAATAATAATAATAATAATAAAATATAATAATAGAAATTATAATAATAATAATGATGTTAATAATAAAAATAAAAAATATATATATTTCTTGTAATAATAATAATAATAATAATAATAATAATAATAATAATAATAATAATAATAATAATAATAATAATTTTAATAATAGTAATAATAATAATAATAATAATAATAATAATAATAATAATAATAATAATAATAATAATAATAATAATAATAATAATAATAACAATAATAATAATAATAATAACAATAATAAATGCAATCGTTATGCTGAGTGCATGCCCTTGCTAACCTCAGACCGTGACGGGGCGCGAACCCTCGACCTGACGCCTCAGAGTCGCGGATGATAAAAGTAATGATAATTATAATAATGATGATGATGATAATCATATGAAAATTAGCCTACTCCCTTCTACAGTACAAAGAAAGTCATCCAATATCTAAAGTGAGCCTCTGAATGCAGTGAACATATAGTCTTAAGCATTTGTACATGTATGTACAATTTAGCACGTGTTTAATAGCCTTCGTATATTGCAGAAATGGTATGACGTATCCACCTTTAAAGGGGAATTCTTAATTGATTTTGTGTAAAACAGGAAACATTGTACAGTAGGCATATGGCATATCGGGAACCTACCTTCGAGCGATTGGATGCATTGTCAGATGCTTCTCACACAGTATTTGTCATTAATGTAAATATTTGTAAAAAGGGACCAAGAGAGAGGCAGTAATTAATTGTATATAATTTTATGTAATACATTTCCATCTCTTGTTAACAAATTCTAGCATAAAAGCTACATGACACAAAGATATGAGAAAAAAATTCTTATTATATTTGGCGGCAATAGCCATAGCCTCCAAAGCCACAATGGAAACCTCCAAATCCGCCATAACCTCCAAAGCCTCCATATCCTCCAAAGCGTCTGTAGCCTGGATCAGCTTCGGCCTCGGGTTCGGGCTTGGCAGTCCTCTTCTTACGGCCATAACCATAGCCTCCAAAGCGTCCAAAGCCCCTATAACCCCCCATATCCACCATAGACTCCAAATCTACGGAAACCAGGATCAACCTCGGGTTCGGTTTCAGGCTCAGCGAAAGTGCTCATGAAGCACAGGGCTACAAGAGCAACTAGGAACACCTGTGAAATACAGAAATTTTCATTGATTTCAAGTATGTGTCAGTATGAATATATACATTTGATATTTATTAATTATATTATTTGAAACCTCAACCTTGGCTAACAGAAATAAAAAAAAATATTTAAGAAATGAAGGAATAATTATTCTACGACCTCTGCTACTGTTAATAATAATAATAATAATAATAATAGAGTAATGACTAAGTATCATGATAGATGCTCTAGTAATGTGAAAAGTTGTCCTAAGCTACTTACGAGCGTCTCTTTGAGTGAGCTCTTATACCTCTCGGCCCTCATATCCTTACTTCTCTTTTTTTTTGTTTTTTTTTAGTTCTTAAACTTCGAAATCTTTTTGTATTTTTATATAAGAATCTACCCAGTAACTGGTCTATATTATTAAATAATTTTATTTTATGGTATATAAAGAATTTCAGAAAGTCAAATTAGAACAAGAGGTAATGAGTTCGTTTTTTTGTTCTTCTTTTTCTCTGTCTTATTCCAGACAGACATTGATCAACGATATTTAATATTAAGCACTGTGAGTTTTTATGTTGGCAGTTGTTCCAGAGTTTTGATAATAATAATAATGATAATAACAGTAATAATAATAATAATAATAATAATAATAATAATAATAATAATAATAATAATAATAATAATAATAATAATCATGATGAAACTAGTAGTGATATTTATAATCACAATAACTATAATTCTCATTTTTACACATCAATAATAGTTGAGAATGTACCTGATTGACAGAAAAAAACAATCATGCATTCATACTAAAGAATACTTGATATCAAAGAATATGTCTATATTTCACAGTTTACTTTATATTGATTATTATTATTATTATTATTATTATTAATATTATTATTATTTTTATTATTTTTATTATTATATTATTATTATTGTTGTTGTTGTTGTTTTTGTTATCTTCGTCATTGCCAGTTGGCATTTTTGCCCTTTTTAATTATGAACTTGAGAGATACTGTTCCTACCAATGATATCAACGATCTGAATGGGTACTCATAATACCTTTTGAGTTGACAGGGTCTAATTACCACACACGATACATTACTACCTTCTGTTTCTTATTCCAAGTTAATTCTAGCAAAGGGAAAATGTCCATTTCATTTTGTGGAGTTGAAGTCGTGACCTGCTGGATGGATCTAGACACTACTTTTTAATTTTTTCTATCTAAAATTTCGCAATTTCTAATATCCTCTGGCTATTATCTTAACCCTCCACCCGTCTTCTTATGAAGAACGGCGAATCCAGAATTATTGTAGAGCATCCACATTGTTTCAGTACAGAAATCATTATTTATGAGATGGGCTCGCGTCAATGTTTATAACTCCTTACTAAGTAGTATCTTGTTTTCTTGCTACTTTAACCTGCCATTTGTTACAGTTGCTAGGTTTTTTCATGATTTAGCTTTATATATCGCTACTAAGTACTACCTATTTTTACATAGTAGAGCAAAATAATATTCAATATGGCCAAACCACTGTCGTGGGTTAGAAATATGGTAAGAATGAGTAATGTACGACTAGCAACGAGAGAGTGGAGTGGAAAAGTAAGAACTTGAATGGGATGGATGGATGGGAAAAAAAGATCACTAGATTCACTTGGTGTGTCAGTAAAGCATTGGAGAAATGGTGCAAAAGACTAATATGGGTGGAAAAATATTGTGCATAGATAATGCTGGTCAAAGGGGTTTCTGTCACCTGCTAGCCCAATAAATTTGGGCGAGTGGGTAGGGAAGTGGCGCCCGTGTAATGTAACTATGAGGATAAACCAACTATGGCTATCGAGACTCACGTCAGAAAATCCTTGTGGATGATCTAACGAGGATGGTTAAGAGGACAATGTGTTGCGACCACTTATCCCTAAGGATCTAAAGGGAGTGATCAAGATTTGTATGGCTTATGGGAACGTATGTGCTTTGACTCAACCACCCCCTTACAAATGGGTTTGTGGGTATTGTATATGAAAAACACAATATGTTTGATTCTTTTGATCTTCCCTCAGTGACACATTCAAGCTAGTCCTTAATAGTGTCATATTCAGCCTTTTGCTTTTTAGTTAGTGATACATACTAAGTTGATCCAGAAGTGAAAGGTGTAAAAAAAATTTATATTTGTACTTAGAAGTCCTTCCCCTAGTATTGCGTCTGTTCCAACATCATAGTAAAATAGAACACTTATTCCAAAAAAGTTATGGTTTGCTTCTTTTTCTATTTCTTGATTATAAACTCGCACGCACACACAAACACACTAACATATTCATATTTATATCAAAAATTCTCTTTTCTTTTTCCCATTCATTAATTTTTTTTTTCTCGAAGAAAGTTAACAGTTTATTGGGCTTCTTATCTAGCGCATTGTATTATTGTTGCAATACTTGTGATAGAATCATCTCTGCATTCTCTAAGGAGAGATTAAAAAGACTTACACATGGGTCAAATGAAGAAAAAAAATGCAGATGAAGAACGAATTCAGCAAACATTTTGTCTTAAGCATTTGTACATATATGTGCAATTTAGATTATGTATAATTGCATTAGAATATTGTAGAAATGGTGTTATGTTATATAGAACTTTAAAGACAAATTCTTGTTTAGTTTAGCTACAAACTGGCAAATATTGTAAATATACTAATGATACCCTGTCGGAAACCTGCATTCCAGATTTTCCTCTAACTTTTGCACTAAAGCGATAGACATAACAAAGGTAAAGAGATATGCTGTAATAACATTAATTCTTTTTATTCTCATTAGTTTTCAATATACTTCTGACATGTTTTTAGCATAAGTAAGAGCTTCATTACACACAAATATCAGAGTACAGTTTTCACAAGTTCATTCTTAACGACCATAGCCATAGCCTCCAAAGCCACGATGGAAACCACCAAATCCTCCATAACCTCCAAAGCCTCCATATCCTCCAAAGCGTCTGTAACCTGGTTCAGCTTCTGGTTCAGCTGCTGCCTCGGGTTCGGGCTCAGCACTCCTCTTCTTACGGCCATAACCATAGCCTCCAAAACGCCCAAAGCCCCCATATCCACCATAGCCTCCATAACCTCCAAATCTACGGAAACCAGGATCAGCCTCTGGTTCGGGTTCAGGCTCAGCAAACGTGTTCATGACGCATAAGGCCACAAGAACAAATAAGAACGCCTGTGAAATACAAAAATTGTCCTCAAAATCAAATATGTGTTTGTATGAATACATTGCTTGATTTTTTCTATTATTTCTACTGAAACTCGAACGTTTGCTGGCATAAACAAATAATAAAGAAAAATTCTAAGATGTGTTATAATAAGAATCATAATAATAATAATAATAATAATAATAATACATACATACATACATATACCTTGGCTGTTTCCCCTTAAATTGGGGGGTAGCCGACGTCAAGAAAGGAAAGTTTGGGGAGAAGTTATTCTCCCCTCTACTCCCCCTCTTAATAATAATAATAATTATAGCAATAATAATAATAATAATAATAATAATAATAATAATAATAATAATAATAATAATAATAATAATAATAAGTAACTTAGCAGATGATATAAAAGTTTGAAAATGTTATAAGTTACTTACGATTGTCTTCATGATTCTTGTCGGAGTGAGCTTTTGGGATTGAATGGTTAGAGATCCAGAATCCAGCCTTTATATACCTCTCGGCATCCCCATGTCCTTGCTGCTTTTGGCCATCACACAGCAATACCATTTTTTTTTCTTTTCTTTTTTTCTCACAATGTATTTTCAGCGAAGGCTCCGTATTATTAACTGTTATTTTTATTTTAGTGTATTTAAGGAGTTCAGGAGGAAAAAACTAAAACTAGGTTTTCAGTTTTTTCTTAAATTTTTCCCAAGCAATAATTAAACGGCTACCATTATTATAAATAACTGCGGTGTTATTTCTTGGAAGTTATGATCAAATGAATTTTGACAATAATAAAAATAATAATAATAATAATAATAATAATAATAATAATAATAATAATAATAATAATAATAATAATAATAATAATAATAATAATAAAAATAATAATGCTTTTCAAATTTTTTGTACCAGCAAAAGTTTTGGTTTTAAATGATTAAAAAATAGTAGAATCCATCTATACATTTACACAAAGACATCATTAAAACGGAAAAAAAAGGAACCTTTAGGCAGATTATCGCATAATGAAAAAAATGTCATTATTGTTATTATTATTATTATTATTATTATTATTATTATTATTATTATTATTATTATTATTATTATTATTATAATTATTATTATTATTATTATTATTATTATTATTATTATTATTATTATTATTATTATTATAAGTATTATTATTATTATTATTATTATTATTATTATTATTATTATTATTATTATTATTGCCAGTTGGCAATTTTACCTTTATCGATTCTGAGCTCTAGGGATACTATTCCACCACTGACACCAGCTATCTGAATGGGTTCTCATATTGCCTGTTGAGTTAACAAGGTCTCTTTACCACACTCAGAACCTTACTACCCTCTCCTTCTTATCCCCAGTTTTTTCTGTCAAAGAGAAGCTCGAAATCCACTTTGGGGAGTTGATGCCAGGCACTGCCTGGATGGCACTAGGCACTACTTTTTATCCTCTTTTTTTTCTTTTATTCCTCTCGAATTATGAATAATTCAAAGTTATTATAGATAATCCACAATTATTCAGTACAATAATCCTTATTTTAGTGGGCCAAGGCTAGCATACACCCTCCGTGTTCCCCTGGGTGTCGTAAGAGTTAACTAAATGGGATGGAATTAGGGGACTGGGAATCTCCTCCTCTGTAATTTCTTTTCCCAAGGATTCAGAGTAATTTACCTTGACTCGGCCAATCCTCTTTTAAGGGGAAAAATGTCTCGTGTAATAGATAGATTGCCTGCTTGATCATTCATAACTCCTTACTAAGTTGTTTCTGCTTTATCCAGTCACCTGTAACGGTGATTTACTCTTTTTATTTTTTTTTGGCTATTTTATCATTGTTATATGTAGCTGCCAAAAATATGAGTTACTTGAATATTTTAGCCATATAATATTCTAGTTTGTTTGTTTGTTTGTTTTTATCATCTCTCAGTGACACATTTCAAATTAGTTCTTAATTAAAATAGAAATAATTTATTTGTGATATTTTGTCTCTATTATGGGGGGTTAATAGGGACAGTGTATGGATGGGGAATATAGGTTGGATACCTTTCTTTGCGATCCATGGTGTGTTTGATCGCAAGTCTAGCAACTCCCGAGTCGAGTATATTATCAACTCGGCTTCCGAGGTCTCGTATCATGCTTGTCTTTAATGTTATTAAGCAAAGTCTTTTTGTTGATTCAGTAACACCTTTACATTTATATATAGAGTTATAAGTGTGTGTGTGATTACCTAATTGTGATTACCTAATTGTGTTTACGGAAAAGAGCCCAAAGCTCGTATCTTCCCGTCTCCTGATCGGTTCCATTTTAGACTTAGTGATACTTATCATACCTGTCCTTAAAACTATGGATTGAGATAGCATTAACTACCTCCTCGCTTAGCGAATTCCAATTATCAACTACTCTTACACTGAAAAAGTATTTCCTTACATCCTGCAAACAAGTTTTCTTACGAAGCTTCAAACTATGACCTCTAGTTCTAGAGCCAGCCATATCAAAATATCGATCCCTATCCACTCTATCATAACCATGAAGGAATTTAAAGACTGTCACCATATCCCCCCTCACTCTTCTAGCTTCGAGTGATGGTAAGTCTCATTCCCTCAGCCTCTCATTATAACTGAGATTGCGTATTTCTGGCAACAGTTTCGTGGCATGTCTTTGAACTTTTTCAAGCTTAGCTATGTGCTTTTTCAAGTGCGGATTCCAAAAGGGGGCTGCATATTCGAGTTTTGGCCTCACATACGTTACATAAATATTTCTGAACATTTCCTTGTCCATGTGCCTGAAGGCTACCCTTACATTTGATAAGAATGCATATGCTGCCCTTACTATGCCATTTATATGTATTTCTGGAGACAAATCTGCCAGTATGTTTACTCCTAGATCTCTCTCATTTTCTGTCTCTTGAAGTTGTACTCCAGCCACCGAGTAGTTAAGCTTGGGCCTTCTTGCACTTGTACCCATTCTCATTACCTTACATTTTGAAGAATTGAATTTCATTAGCCACTTTTCTGACCACTCATGCAGATTATTTAGATCCTCCTGAAGTTCTCTACCATTGTTCTCATTTTTTACTTTCTTCACAATCTTTGCATCATCTGCAAACATATTCATGAATGAATTTACAGACTCTGGTAGGTCATTTACATATACAAGGAACAAAATTGGCCCTAAAACTGAACCCTGTGGAACTCCACTACTAACTCTTCTCCATTCAGACACTGAGTGTCTTACTCTAACCCTCTGTTCCCTTCCTTCTAAGTAAGTTTTTATCCATTCCAAAACATTTCCACCTATTCTAGCCATTGATTGCAGCTTCCTAATAAGTCTTCCGTGTGGAACAGTGTCAAACGCTTTCTGGAAGTCTAGGAATATGCAATCTGCCCAGCCCTCTCTTTCCTGTAAGATTTGGCTTACCTCATCATAAAATTCTAATAAGTTTGTTACTGTTGATCTACCTTCTCTGAAGCCATGTTGCCTCACTGACAAAAAGTTGAAGGATTCCAAGTGAAGAGAGATATGTTTCCTTAGTAGTTTCTCCATAACTTTGCAAACTATGCTGGTCAAGCAAACTGGTCTATAGTTCAGAGCCGTATCCCTCCTTCCCTTTTTGAAGATAGGTATCACATTTGCTTGTTTCCAGCATCTTGGAATCTCCCCCGACTCCAGTGACTCCTTAAATATGATACTTAGTGCCACTGATATTGTGTTTGCGCATTTTTTAAGCACATGATGGGATATGTCATCAGGACCTGTAGCTTTATGAACATCTAAATCCATCAGTGCTTTGCATACCTCTGTGGCTGTAAGGTTGATGTTCTGTAATACCGGCCCTTGAGCTTCTATCACTGCAATCTGAGGGGGTGGGGTATTTTCTACTGTAAATACTGACTGAAACTTCTTGTTCAATTCTTTGCAGATCTCTTCATCCGTCTCAGTGATGCTTCCATCCGCTCTCTTTAGCCTTAAAACCTGTTCTTTTACCTTCAGTTTTCCTCTGATAAAGCTGTGGAAAAGCTTGGGATTTTCTTTAGCCTTCCTGGTGATGTCTCTCTCATAGTCTCTCTCTGCCTCTCTCCTTTTACTTAGGTAGTCATTTCTTGCTCTTTTGTAGGCTTGCCAGGCATTTATGTTTTTTCTCCTCCTATACCTTTTCCAGCATTTGTCTCTCCACTCCTTAGCTCTTTTACACCCATTATCGAACCATTTCTCTCTGGCATGAATTACACCTACTTTGGTGACAGGTATGCAGCAATCTACTATCTTCCCATATTTCTCACAAAAGATGTCATACATTTCTTGTACAGATTTGTTGTAAAATAAGGTTCTCCAGTCAATAACTGCAAAAAGCTCATTCATTTTGATGTAATCTCCTTTCGGATAGTTCCTCCTCATGTCCTCAGTGCCTCTACTCTCAGGAAAAATATCTTCAATGATATACTCCATCAACAACACACAGTGGTCACTCTTTCCAATTGGTGGTTCATACTCAATATTTTCAATATCCAACACATTATCCGTGAACACTAGATCAAGTAGTGATGGCTCATCCCCACCCCTGGCCCTTGTTGGTTCCATTACATGTTGGTGTAGGAAATTCCCTTGTACGCAATCTAGGAATCTTGCCCCGAATGAGTCCTCACCACTGTGTGGGTCAAGATTTATCCAATCTATCTCTTTATGATTAAAGTCTCCCATAATCAAAATCCTACATTTTTTTTTTCCCGTGCCATGTTAACAACTGAGTTTATGACTTCAATTGTACCTATATGACTTTCCTCATAAACTTCAAGCCTATTTTGGTTCCTTGGTGGGTTGTAAACAACAGTTTTTATAATGCTCTCTGACCCAGTATTTATGCGAGCAACAAGAAATTCCTTGAACTCACTTTCTATAGCCAAGTTTATTTCTTCAACTTGAATCCTTTCACTTATGAGCAGTGCTATCCCTCCACCACTCCTCTCAGATCTTTCAACCCTTAGTATTCTGAAGCCCTTAGGAAAAACTGTGACACTGTTTATGTCCTCACTCAACTTAGTCTCTGTAATTGCTACTATATCTGCCTTACTGTTGTGAATCCTATCTTTTAATTCTACTGCCTTACCAGCTAATCCATCAGCATTTGTGTATAACAATCTTAATGAGGCCCCATCCCCTGATCTTCTGTCATTATCTTCTTTATCTCCCCTTTGTCTGGAAGAACTCTGTAACGGTGTGTGTTTGTGTGCGTGTCCGTGTGTGTGATTACCTAATTGTGATTACCTAATTGTGTTTACGGGAAAGAGCCCAAAGCTCGTATCTTCCCGTCTCCTGATCGGTTCCATTTTTAGACTTAGTGATACTTATCGTACCTGTCCTTAAAACTATGGATTGAGATAGCATTAACTACCTCCTCGCTTAGCAAATTCCAATTATCAACTACTCTTACACTGAAAAAGTATTTCCTTACATCCTGCAAACAAGTTTTCTTACGAAGCTTCAAACTATGACCTCTAGTTCTAGAGCCAGCCATATCGAAATATCGATCCCTATCCACTCTATCATAACCATGAAGGAATTTAAAGACTGTCACCATATCCCCCCTTACTCTTCTAGCTTCGAGTGATGGCAAGTCTAATTCCCTCAGCCTCTCATCATAACCGAGATTGCATATTTCTGGCACCAGTTTCGTGGCATGTCTTTGAACTTTTTCAAGCTTAGCTATGTGCTTTTTCAAGTGCGGATTCCAAAAGGGGGCTGCTTATTCGAGTTTTGGCCTCACATAGGTTACATAAATATTTCTGAACATTTCCTTGTCCATGTGCCTGAAGGCTACCCTTACATTTGATAAGAATGCATATGCTGCCCTTACTACGCCATTTATATGTATTTCTGGAGACAAATCTGCCAGTATGTTTACTCCTAGATCTCTCTCATTTTCTGTCTCTTGAAGTTGTACTCCAGCCACCGAGTAGTCAAGCTTGGGCCTTCTTGCACTTGTACCCATTCTCATTACCTTACATTTTGAGGTATTGAATTTCATTAGCCACTTTTCTGACCACTCATGCAGATTATTTAGATCCTCCTGAAGTTCTCTACCATTGTTCTCGTTTTTTACTTTCTTCACAATCTTTGCATCATCTGCAAACATATTCATGAATGAATTTACAGACTCTGGTAGGTTATTTACATATACAAGGAACAAAAGTGGCCCTAAAACTGAACCCTGTGGAACTCCACTACTAACTCTTCTCCATTCAGACACTGAGTATCTTACTCTAACCCTCTGTTCCCTTCCTTCTAAGTAAGTTTTTATCCATTCCAAGACATTTTCACCTATTCTAGCCATTGATTGCAGCTTCCTAATAAGTCTCCCATGTGGAACAGTGTCAAACGCTTTCTGGAAGTCTAGGAATATGCAATCTGCCCAGCCCTCTCTTTCCTGTAAGATTTGGCTTACCTCATTCATAAAATTCTAATAAGTTTGTTACTGTTGATCTTCCTTCTCTGAAGCCATGTTGCCTCACTGACAAAAAGTTGAAGGATTCCAAGTGAAGAGAGATATGTTTCCTTAGTAGTTTCTCCATAAGTTTGCAAACTATGCTGGTCAAGGAAACTGGTCGATAGTTCAGAGCCGTATCCCTCCTGTGTGTGTTTGTGTGTTTTTCTGCATACACGTCAGTTTCATTCATTTGTCCCATACATTAAGGGTCCTCTCGAAGACAGTTAATAATGAATTAAGCTTCTCATCAAGAACTTTGTAGTAGTATTGCATTAATGGTGAGAGAATCATCTCTGCATTCTCTGAAGGGGGGGGGGGGTTAAAAAGACTTAAAGCATATTCAGATGAAAAACTAACGCACATGGGACGAACTTTGTAATTTAATCATCTTTCACTGGTCTCCAGAAGAGTGAAATCACGTTTAGTAATAATAATAATGATAATAATAATAATAATAATAATAATAATAATAATAATAATAATAATAATAATAATAATAATAATAATAATAATGATAATAATAATAATAATAATAAGAAGAAGAAGAAGAAGAAGAAGAAGAAGAAGACGATGCTATTATTTCCATACTGCCTCCCACATTACAAAGAAGGTTTTTGGAAATCTCGTGTTTTCTACTTCCTCTGACTTCAGATAGCCTTTTGCCTTGAACTTTTGTGGGTATGTGTACAATATGCCATATACATAATAACATCAAACATAACAGAAAAGTTTAACAATATGTTCTATGAAACTCTAAAGAGATATTCTTGACTTGGATGGCTAGAAACTAGTAAATGTTGAACAATAATTATACTCATATACCCTATCACAAACATTCCTTGCAATTTTTCTTGTAGCTGTTCATTGAGAACAGATAGGTATATAAATGGCAAAGTGATATGCAGTAATAATAGTAATTCATTTTATTATCATTCATTTCCAATTGATTTCTGACATCTTTTAGCATCAATAAGAGCCTCATTACACGCAATTATCCGAGTTCAGTTTCCATAAGTCCATTCTTAACGACCATAGCCGTAGCCTCCGAAGCCACGGTGAAAACCTCCAATTCCGCCATAACCTCCATAGCCCCCAAAGCCTCCATATCCTCCAAAGCGTCTGTAGCCTGGTTCAGCTTCTGGTTCAGCTGCTGCCTCGGGCTCGGGTTCAGCACTTCTCTTCTTACGGCCATAACCATAGCCTCCAAAACGCCCAAAGCCTCCATAACCCCCATAACCACCATAGCCTCCATAGCCTCCAAATCTACGGAAACCAGGATCAGCCTCTGGTTCGGGTTCAGGCTCAGCAAAAGTGCTCATGAAGCAAAAGGCTACAAAAGCAACTAGGAACGCCTGTGAAATATAGAAATTTTTCTTACTTTCAAATATGTGTGTAGGAATATATTAATTTAAAATTTTTTTTATTTTTATTGAAACTCTAGCCTTAGTATGCATAGAGAAATTTAAAAAACGTATTCTAAGAATTGAGATGATAATAATAATAATAATAATAATAATAATAATAATAATAATAATAATAATAATAATAATAATAATAATAATAATAATAATAATAATAATAATAATAAGTAGCTTAACAGATGATATAAAAATGTAAAAATGTTTTAAGTTACTTACTGTTGTCTTCATGATTCTTCTCTGAGCGAGCTTTTGGGATTGAATGGTGAGGGAACCTGAATCCAGCCTTTATATACTTCTCGGCACACCCATGTCCTTGCTATTTTTGGTACTCGCACAGCAATATCTTTTTTTTTTCTTTCTTTCTTCCACAATGTATTTTCAGGCAAACCTTTGTATTATTACTTATTCTTATTTCTATTTCATTGTATCTGAAAAGTCGAAAAAAACATTTGAAAACTAGTGTGTCAGTTTTTTTGTCTCCCTTTTCCCAAGCAATCATTAAGCAGCGACTATTAGTGATAAGTGTGACTTTATCTCTTTTTTGTTATTTCCAAATGAATTTTGCGAGTAATAATGATAATGAAAATAGTAGTAATAATAAAAATAATAATAATAATAATAATAATAATAATGATAATAATAATAATAATAATAATAATAATAATAATAATAATAATAATAATAATAATAATAATATGTAAATTTTTTAGTAAAGAAAAAAGTTGTCTGTCAATTAATTGGATAAAAACTAATCCGCAATGCATTTGCACAAAGGTATCATGAAAACTGAAGATGGTATAATTTTAACAGATTCCTGTATATTGAAATTTTTATTATTATTATTATTATTATTATTATTATTATTATTATTATTATTATTATTATTATTATTATTATTATTATTATTATTATTATTTCTATTATTATTATTATTATTATTATTATTATTATTATTATTATTATTATTATTATTATTATTATTATAATTATTATTATTATTATTATTATTATTATTATTATTATTATTATTACTGCCAGTTGACAATTATACCATTATCGATTCTGGGGTAGATAGTTACTTTTCCATCATGGTTTCCACTTATCTGAATGATCACTCATTAATAACCATTGTGTTGACAGGGTCTAACGACCATACACTGTAAATGTTACTACCCTCTCCTTATCCGCTGTTGGTTTTGGGAAAGAGAAGCTGCACATCCCGATTTTGGGAGTTAAATTCAGGACCTGCTGGTTGGGACGAGGCACGACTCGTTAAATGACTTTTACTCATTTTCTTCCTTCTATGTCACGTTTCATCACATCCTGAGAATTTGAATGTAGTCCATTCTCCCTTCTCTCTCTCTCCTCAAACTATGAAGAATTCAAATATATATTGTCGAGAAACTAAATGTTTCATAACCTAGTTCATTATTTTGGAGAAGGATCCACTTCACTATTCGATCCTCCATTCTAACTAATACCTGTTTTTCTTGCTACCTTATCTAAACACCTGTAACATTCCTACTCGTTTTTTATGGTTTATTATTATATATCTCTCCCATAGATATTGACTTTTTTTACCATTGCATAACCAAATAATATTCAATTCTGTTTAGTTTGTTTGATTTTCTTTCAGTAACATATAACAAAATTAGTTCATAACAAAATCCTTGATACATGTGACACTATTAGTCCCCAGTATGGGGATGGACGCAGATAGAAAATGACTAGGGGAATAATGCTGGATGCCCCTCTTACCGCCCCACGGTGGGCTCAATAGCGGAAATGTCAATGCACGAGACTATCATTTTGTCCACTAGGCTGCCGTATTCTCATATCAGGCTAATCCACAATGATGATGTTATATTCAGCCTTTTTGCTTTTCATTCTGTGAAACATTTCAAGTTGATCCAAGGGCAATAAAATGTAAAACATGGCGATAATAACATACTTAATTTCCTCACTCGAATGCCGCGTTAGTACCACTGTAATGCTGGAAAAGAGCACTTACCACCAAAATACATAGAGTGTATTTGGTAGTCATAACTTGAATTAATTTATGAAATATATTTTGGCCTTGGCAGGTATTTGAACCTAGGGCATATAATCAGTATGCCAAGGCGCCACTATCTCTACCACTGAAGGTGTAAATGAAGGGTCAAACCTCTCATCTCACTGCTGGGTTGGTGAGTGAACGCATTCTACTGAATATCTCTGGTCATTTTAGTATTGCTAACCTCGCTTGTTTTCGAATATTTAGCCCTTGGCTGGGATTCGAACATAGGGCACATAATCAGTGTACTAAGGCGATATCAATTGTACCACTGAGTGCATAAAAGAAATGAGAAACCTCTCATCAGTTGGAATCCATGCCATGGGCAAACGGTATTTCATGTTGTTACATATAATACTGACTTCATCTGATCATTGTAGATGCTTATATAGAAAAGTAATTAACTAAATTCGAAAACGAGCCTTGAGTGAGGTAGGGAAACGAGAGTAAAATGAACTCCTACATTCAATTTTTTTTTATCCCTTCGATGATACAGTTGGTAGCACCTGAGCACACAGATTATGTGTTGCAAGATCGAATCCCCTCCTCGACCAATATCTGTTTCACTTATGATGGCACGGTTTTACGTCAAGACTCCCTTTTCTATGAAGGGCTAGGACGTTGTTTCGAGGAACTTTACCCTGAGTGAATGCCCTATCTAACCTCATACCATGGTGGGTCTCGTACTGATGACCTGACGAATCAGAATCGCTCACGCTACCATCCTGGCAACGGCGGCCACCTGTTTCATATATATATATATATATATATATATATATATATATATATATATATATATATATATATATATATATATATATATATATATATATATATATATACACGTTCTAGTTCCTTTGTACCATCAGTTTTGTTACCCTGGTATGCAGTTAACAATTTATTGAGATATTTATCTAACACTTTATAGTATAATTGCACTAATGGGGATTGCCTCATCTTTGCATTCTTTAAAGAGAGATTAAAAAGACATGTACATGGGTCAGGTATAGAGCTATTTGAGCACTACATAATGTATTCATCTCTCTTTCGTTCCTAAATTCCCGTGGGAAATCACGTTAGTAACAACGACAACAACAACAACAATAATAATAATAATAATAATAATAATAATAATAATAATAATAATAATAATAATAATAATAATAATAATAATAATAATAATAATAATAATAATAATAATAATAATGGTGTTTGCATATTCCCTCTCACATTACAAAGAAAATATTTTCTTGGGTTCTTGTGAATTCCCATAAGCATTTTGTCGTGAGCTTTTGTAGCTAAATGTCCATTTTAGCATATGTATAATAGTCTTTAAATGTTCCAGAAATAGTATTATGTTGCATAAACCTTCGAAGAGATATTGTTGTTTGGCTTAGCTAGAAACCAGCAAATGTTTGCCATGAAACCTGCCTCCCATCTTTTCACACAGCTTTTGTTATGAAAGCAGATAGACATATTAAGGGTCAAGTAATGTACAATAATAATATTATTCAATTTTATTGTATTCGTTTCCAATTCCTTTCTAATATCATAGAGCAGTGGTTCTTAACCTTTTACAGTATATGCACCCCTTTCAAATCAGCTGTCAGTTCTCTCCCCCCCCGATTGCTGAAATACAAAAAAATGCTAAAAATACAAAGTTGCTGTGATGTGTATTAATAACAAAACCACTTTTTATTGTTATTTAATCTTCATTTATATAGCTTACATTTTTTTTCATGACAAAAATCCAGAGTACATGTTAATAAAAATGAAATTATTTTGCTTTAATTATTCATAGGCATCCTTGCACCACTTAGGAACCAGCCTCGCACCCCCGGTTAAGAATCACTGTCATAGAGCATCAGTAAGAGCCCCGTTACACACAAATATTGGAGTGCGAGTTTCTCCAGTCCATTCTTAGCGACCGTAGCCGTAGCCTCTAAAGCCACGACGGAAAACCCCCAAATCCACCATAGCCTCCAAAACTTCCAAATCCTCCGAAGCTTCTGTAGCTTGGTTCAGTCTCTGCCTCGGGTTCGGGTTCAGCACTCCTCTTCTTACGGCCATAACCATAACCTCCAAAATGCCCAAAGCCTCCATAACCACCATAGCCTCTGTAGCCTCCATATCTACGGAAAACAGGATCAGCTTCTGGATCGGGTTCAGGCTCAGCAAAAGTGCTCATGAAGCACATGGCTACAAGAACAAATAGGAACACCTGTGAAATACAAATATTTTCATTAGATTCAAATACGTGTATGTATGAAAACATTAATCAAATAATTTTCATAATAATTTTTGAGACTCCAGCTTTTTTTGGCATAAGAAAATAAGATTAAAAATATTAGAAAAGTAATCTAAAATAATAATAATAATGATAATAATGATAGTAATAATAATAATAAAAATAAAAATAATAATAATAATAATAATAATAATAATAATAATAATAATAATAAAAATAATAATAATAATAATAATAATAAGTGTGGCATCCTTTTTAAAACGGCTAGGCAAATATTGGGAGAACCAACCCATAAGGTATAATTCTGGGGAAAAGTCTGTTACCACCTAAGGCTGCCACCATATCAGCTTGAGCATTGATGAAGCTGTAGCTCTGTACATACAGGCCTAATGGGCCTGCGTCCAGTACCGCCGTAAGATTCCATCTGGTAAGGTTTAATAGATGTTATGAGAATATGAAAAGTTTTCATGAGCTACTTATAAGTGTCTTCATGGTTCTTCTTAAAGTGAACTCTTGGAACTGAATGGTGAGGGAACCAGCATCCAGCCTTTATGGACCTCTCGGCACTCCTTATGTCCTTGCTCTTTTTTTTTCTTTGTTTGTTTTAACGGCACTATCCTTTTTTATTATTCCTCTCAGAGTATTTTCAGGGAAGGATCTGTATTATCAAATATTGTTATTTGCATTTAGCGGTATATGAAAAACTCAGAAAATTCAAATTGAACAACTAAAGATAGTTGGTCTTCTTTTTTTTTTTTTTTTTTTTTTTTGACTGGGAGATGTTGAACAGTGTCAGTCACTATTAAAAGGTATGTGTATTGTTTTTCGTTTAGTATTTGTTTTTGATCGAGTTTAGATAATAATAATAACCAGTTCTGAGCTCAAGAAGATATGCCACTACTGACACCTATCTCAATAGGTACTCATAAAACCTATTGAGTTGACAGGGTCTGTTTACCACACCCGGAAGTTCACTACTCTATCCTTCTTTTCCGCAGTTGGGTCTGGCAAAGAGAATCTATACAACCCTTCTTGGAAGTTGAAGTCGGGATCTACTGAGTGGTTTCTTTTTATTGATATTGTTTAAAAGCTCACGATCAGCTCGTATTGTAATGTTCCTCTCCTTTCCCAACCCCCCTTTAAGCCCATCTCTTGTTCATGGTATAAATGACTGGACTGCACCAACTACATTTCAATGTATTACTTATAATATCATGATGGTTTTGCTTGAGTACTCGTAACGCCTTACGAAGTTAGATCTGGTTGTCTCGCTGTTATCCACTGCCACCAGTAGCAGTTGCTACTTAATGTTCATATATTTTTTCACTGAATTTTGCTGTCAAGGATTGGCCTTTCCTATATAGTATTATTTGTTGTTCTCTTATTAAATTTACTATACAAAGCTAATGAACTAGCGAAAAAATGTGAAAAATAATGATAGATATTCTAAATACCCTTCCCCTGAGGACCACGGTAACACAGTGGTAAGAGCACTCGACCAGAGTGTGACAAACCCACATTTCGGGCCCGCCGCAAGGCGCTAATTCGCCTGCTCCAACCTGTCTTTGCCAATTTCGTAATGAGGGTTAATAGTGAGACCAAAGTTCAAACAACTTTTTTTACGTCCTTTCGCAAGCGCTGCTTTCGGACCTTCGTTATGGTTTTATGTTTTGTCTGGTTTGGTATTCACTCTGTGACTCATATCTTGTGTGTATGTGCGTGCGTGTGTGTGTGTGTGTGTGTGTGTGTGTGTGTGTGTACTCTTACTTAAGTTCTAGGTAAAAAGTCCTAGCAGCCTCGGCTCACAGGTACTGTCTGGAGATGTGTAGCTCGCAGATTGGTCGGTGCAGTGACTACTTGTTCTCATCTACCTCCAAACTCTTAAAGTCGCTTCCCCCATTTGTCTTTAGAAATTCTTATGACCTACCTTTTTTTTCAAAACGCGGATCTATCGTCATCTCAGGGCCTAATCCTCCATATCTCTAGGTCCTCAGTACTTCGACTATTTTTTTCAATCTGTCCTTTTCCTTTGTGTATCGGTATCTCATCTCCGTTTTGTCCATAAGCTTTTTCTTTTCCTTCGTCTTAATGTTTTCTTATGGCCAGGCCTTTATTGATGAGGGCAGATTTTTGCCTGTCACGGAGTCAAACTCACATAAAAATGCTTATAATTTCTCGTCTCCAGGTCAGTTTTGTGTGATGCACTTACACTTTTTTATATCCTATCTCAAAACTATGACTGCGTTCAGCATTTACTGCTTCATCGCTTAGCCACTTCCAATTATCAATTTACTTGCACATATATATATATATATATATATATATATATATATATATATATATATATATATATATATATATATATATATATATATACATATATATATATATATATATATATATATATATATATATATATATATATATATATATATATATATATATATATATATATATATATATATGTGTGTGTGTGTGTGTGTGTGTGTGTGTGTATTTCTGTATATATATATATATATATATATATATATATATATATATATATATATATATATATATATATATATATATATATATATATATATATATATATATAAACCATGAGAGGATATTGTATTGCAGTTACATGTAATAATTTTCCCCTTTTTTTGATAGTAGGTCCCGTCTTAAGATATTACAATGTTTTTGTATATGAGATAACGTTTATATCTTATACAGAAGACTTAAAGAAGTCCTACAGAGACCTAATACGTACATAAACCGATCTTGAAGTTTCTTCCTTTTTTTCCTGTTTCATGATTTTATTGGGATATCATGATGTCCTTTCTTCCATAAAGGAAATATTCGTAAATGTCTAAAGTAAGAACATCCGTGATTTTTCCTTTTCAATTCTCTATTTCACTTATTTATTCTTCTGAATAAATAATAAAAATATAAATGAAGTAACTAATAACATTATGTCATGTGAGATGCCTTTCAACATTATTCTTTCGATGGAGCATACAGATTCTTCCTGGAAATGTTAATATGCTAATTTTATTAACATATAAACATTTGTAGTGTTTCTGTTTGAGATATGAATTATATATATATATATATATATATATATATATATATATATATATATATATATATATATATATATATATATATATATATATATATATATATATATATATATATATATATATATATATATATATATGAAACAAATCGAATGTTCTATCTTTTGCTACAATGAAACAAAATATGTCTAAGTTGTGCAAGCATATATTGAGGACAAATGCATACAAGCTTACTACTAGCAAACTGAAGGCCTATATAGTTTTTTTTTTTTTAATATTAGATTCATTTGGTTTTAAAAGTGGTAGTAATTTATGCAAATTCAAAACACCCTCTTATCTTTAGCTTTTATCCGTTCATGCACTGTATAATAAATATTAAGTAGCAACTTTCCATAAAATGTATTTTATTGTTTAGAGCTTGAAAGGTAATTTTTATTCTTTACTTTGTTTGAAACAAATGCAAACATACATTTAGATGCCTGTTATCCGTCTCATGAAAGCAGCACCATATTCTCGTCATATTTAGACCCTAAGCATTCTTTGTCGCAATAATTTGTGTGGCCAGGAGCTAAAATAAGAAAAAGGATATCGAAATTTGCAATAGTCAGATTGCACTATTTTATTTCAGTCATCTTTCATCATGTATCTAACATCTTGTACCGTTAGAAGGAACCTGTGTGATACAAAGTTGTCATTAATGAATTTTTAAAATTCATTTCCTAACGGCCATATCCGTAGCCTCCAAAGCCTCGACGGAAACCTCCGAAACCACTATAGCCTCCATATCCACCATGACCTCCAAATCCTCCAAAGCGTCTGTAGCCTGGATCAGCTTCAGGTTCAGCTGCTGCCTCGGGTTCGGGGTCAGCACTCCTCTTCTTACGGCCATAACCATAGCCTCCAAAGCCTCCAAAACGCCCAAAACCCCCCAAACCCCCATATCCACCATAACCTCCATAACCTCCAAATCTTCGGAAACCAGGATCAGCCTCGGGTTCGGGTTCAGGGTTAGCGAAAGTGCTCATGACGCACAAAGCTGCAACAGCAGCAAAAATGACCTGGAAAATATTAATAGTCTTAAGATTATCTAGAATTCAAAAAATCTTCATTGTAATTATCATTTAAACTAAGGCATTTCGAGTTTAACAATGGTAATTATCCCAACTTATAAAACCTTATCGATATAAAGAGAAACGTTTGGATATTCTTCCGCATGCTGTAGGAAGCTTATTTATCTAATGTATGAAAGAGTTGGTAAATATTTGAAGCATGAATGAGTATACAGCAAATAAAAAAGTACTTACAATAAAATAGAGATCTTATCTCAGAAAAGTTATTCATGATAATTTTAAGGTTTCTGTATGCTATAAACTTTCATCTGATAAGCAAAATCTTTGCTTTGAGGACTGAAGATATTAGTCTAAATTATGCATTGAATAATTGGAAGAATTACAAGGCATGAATAAATGATTAAAATGTTGGGAATAATTTCGATATAGTTATTGACTTAGATTGAGAAACTTGTGGATTCCATTACGCTTTCGTCTAGTTAGCAAAACGATGTTGACAATATTACTTACAAAGGTCTTCATGTTTCCTCTTTGAAAGGGTTTGTAAGAACTGAATGCTGTTGGAAAAGAAGGCCGTCTTTATATATTCTGGACAAGCTCCCTCTCCCCCATCCAACGCCCTCTCCCTCTTCCTGAGCTTATTATGTGTCCTTCATCTCTGCCTTTATATCCACCACAGCATGTATTCCTTTATTTTTCTATTTTTGTTTTTTTTATTTTGTACGGCTTATTTCTTGTACTATTCCCGGTACAAATATAATACAGACTAAAGATAATGAAATTTATTTTTAAAGTGGAGCACATTAAGAACCTGGTGAATAAGTTTTGTGATTGTCTGACAAAGGCTAATTTATAATAATAATATTAATAATAATAATAATAATAATAATAATAATAATAATAATAATAATAATAATAATAAAAATAATAATAATAATAATAATAATAATAATAATAATAAAAATAATATTAATAATAATCTTTGCAATTTTAATAATATTCATCATCAGATTTTGTAATTCGATACATACATACAGTACATACATATACAAACACATACATGCATATGCATGCATACATGCATATACATGCATGCATACATACATACTTACATACATACATACATACATACATATATTGTTAAAATCAGTATCCTTCCCATTTATATTAACTAGTTAGTTAGTTTGATACACGAAAAAATTGAATAATAAAAGAAAAAAAAATTACCAAATACCCACCTGTCAACAGTACTGAGTTAAGTTGCCAAGTAGTACAGCAGTCCTATTTTCTTCATTTTTTTTTGCTTTTCTTTTAGCTTTCTCTTTTGCTATTTTGTTATTTTGTATATATATTGAGTTAAATGTAAAGTCTAAATCCCGTGATAACATATCTTGGTTAGCAAGTCAGTTTATCAGTTAGGAAGAATATATAACAGAAACAGGTGGGTGCCACCTTGAACACAAATTCGAATTTTCCTTCAGGTTTGACTTTTGTTTTTCTTTTTCTTTTTATACTTAAATTACCATGGTCAAGTTTTTAAGTTAAGATGTGTGTTACCAGAAAGGAGACAAACTGAGTCACTAAATAGCACTTATATGGAGATATAAAAATTCTGTGTGAAGGTAAATTAGAAGTTTTTCTCTTTTCTTTTCTTTTTTCCTCTTTCTCGTCTTCTTTCTATATTCTGTGAGAGGGAGAACATAAAAATGAAGCCATCTCTGTCCCAAACCTCTCCCACCCATGGGTCGGGAGAAGGGGTAGTCATCAGAGGACTTAAACAGAGAATCAAGAAGTTAGAGGAAATGGTTACAAGCCTTGATGATAAAATTCGGAATATGGATGGAGAAATGAAAGAGAATTAAACACCCAGAGAACAAATAAGATCTTTGGAGGAAGCAAATAAAGCACAAGGGCAGGAGAGAAAGGAACTAGAAAAAAGAATAAAGAAGCTGGAAGGGGAAAAGAGTCAACTAGAATCTAGAATTTCTAAACAAGAAGATAAAAACAAACAGCTAAATGACAACCTAAAGGAATTAGATGTTAGTTCACTGCTCTCTTCTGAGAGAGACGAGATTGCTGCTTGGAATGTTCAGATTAAGGAAAACATTGAACAGTTCAGAAAAGAGTTCCAGGAGCTGAATATGGAAAATGATGCCATGAAAACGTCCTTTGCTGATGCACTAAAGGGGAATGTGGCAGTAAAAGAGGCTGTAAAGGTGGTGGCACTGGAAAACATACAAACAGTTGACTATAAAGAGACAGTAATCGAAAAAATGAAAGACGTTGTGATGGAAAGGGCAAACCCACTCATCAGACAGGCACTTGATAAGGAGAAGACAGTGGTAATCTCAGGCATAAGTGAATCCCAGGAGCCAACATGGCAGGGGAGACTTGAAGAAAATAAAGCTAACGTTGTAGACCTGATAAGAAAGCTTGGAGTAGTATGTGGTCCTGAGGATATTGTAAACATACACCAACTAGGTAAATATTCGAGGGAAGGAAAGCCGAGACCAACAAAAGTAACCTTTGAGAGAGGGGAGACATGTAGGGAAATATTGTTGAGAAAAAAAAGTCTAAAAGACCTTCAAGAAAGCAAAGAAGTGTTCATTAGACGATACAGAACACAGGAAGAGATGGGAAAGATCAAAAACTTGTTGCAAGAGGCAAGAAGGTTAAATGATGAAAGAAATGAAGAAGAGAAGAAAAATTTTCGTTACAGAATACTTCCAGACAAAGGGGAGATAAAGAAGATAATGACAGAAGATCAGGGGATGGGGCCTCATTAAGATTGTTATACACAAATGCTGATGGATTAGCTGGTAAGGCAGTAGAATTAAAAGATAGGATTCACAACAGTAAGGCAGATATAGTAGCAATTACAGAGACTAAGTTGAGTGAGGACATAAACAGTGTCACAGTTTTTCCTAAGGGCTTCAGAATACTAAGGGTCGAAAGATCTGAGAGGACTGGTGGAGGGATAGCACTGCTCATAAGTGAGAGGATTCAAGTTGAAGAAATAAACTTGGCTATAGAAAGTGAGTTCAGGGAATTTCTTGTTGCTCGCATAAATACTGGGTCAGAGAGCATTATAATAACTGTTGTATACAACCCACCAAGGAACCAAAATAGGCTTGAAATTTATGAGGAAAGTCATATAGGTACGATTGAAGTCATAAACTCAGTTGTTAACATGGCGCGGGAGAAAAAATGTAGGATTTTGATTATGGGAGACTTTAATCATAAAGAGATAGATTGGATAAATCTTGACCCACACAGTTGTGAGGACTCATTTGGGGCAAGATTCCTAGATTGCGTACAAGGGAATTTCCTACACCAACATGTAATGGAACCAACAAGAGCCAGGGGTGGGGATGAGCCATCACTACTTGATCTGGTGTTCACAGATAATGTGTTGGATATTGAAAATATTGAGTATGAACCACCAATTGGAAAGAGTGACCACTGTGTGTTGTTGATGGAGTATATCATTGAAGACATTCTTCCTGAGAGTAGAGGCACTGAGGGCATGAGGAGGAACTATCCGAAAGGAGATTACATCAAAATGAATGAGCTTTTTGCAGTTATTGACTGGAGAACCTTATTTTACAACAAATCTGTACAAGAAATGTATGACATCTTTTGTGAGAAATATGGGAAGATAGTAGATTGCTGCATACCTGTCACCAAAGTAGGTGTAATTCATGCCAGAGAGAAATGGTTCGATAATGGGTGTAAAAGAGCTAAGGAGTGGAGAGACAAATGCTGGAAAAGGTATAGGAGGAGAAAAAACATAAATGCCTGGCAAACCTACAAAAGAGCAAGAAATGACTACCTAAGTAAAAGGAGAGAGGCAGAGAGAGATTATGAGAGGGACATCACCAGGAAGGCTAAAGAAAATCCCAAGCTTTTCCACAGCTTTATCAGAGGAAAACTGAAGGTAAAAGAACAGGTTTTAAGGCTAAAGAGAGCGGATGGAAGCATCACTGAGACGGACGAAGAGATCTGCAAAGAATTGAACAAGGAGTTTCAGTCAGTATTGAAACTCCTTGTTCAATTCTTTGCAGATCTCTTCGTCCGTCTCAGTGATGCTTCCATCCGCTCTCTTTAGCCTTAAAACCTGTTCTTTTACCTTCAGTTTTCCTCTGATAAAGCTGTGGAAAAGCTTGGGATTTTCTTTAGCCTTCCTGGTGATGTCCCTCTCATAATCTCTCTCTGCCTCTCCCCCTCAGATTGCAGTGATAGAAGCTCAAGGGCCGGTACTAGAGAACATCAACCTTACAGCCACAGAGGTATGCAAAGCGCTGATGGATTTAGATGTTCATAAAGCTACAGGTCCTGATGACATATCCCCTCATGTGCTTAAAAAATGCGCAAACACAATATCAGTGGCACTAAGTATCATATTTAAGGAGTCACTGGAGTCGGGGGAGATTCCAAGATGCTGGAAACAAGCAAATGTGATACCTATCTTCAAAAAGGGAAGGAGGGATACGGCTCTGAACTATAGACCAGTTTCCTTGACCAGCATAGTTTGCAAACTTATGGAGAAACTACTAAGGAAACATATCTCTCTTCACTTGGAATCCTTCAACTTTTTGTCAGTGATGCAACATGACTTCAGAGAAGGAAGATCAACAGTAACAAACTTATTAGAATTTTATGATGAGGTAAGCCAAATCTTACAGGAAAGAGAGGGCTGGGCAGATTGCATATTCCTAGACTTCCAGAAAGCGTTTGACACTGTTCCACATGGGAGACTTATTAGGAAGCTGCAATCAATGGCTAGAATAGGTGGAAATGTCTTGGAATGGATAAAAACTTACTTAGAAGGAAGGGAACAGAGGGTTAGAGTAAGACACTCAGTGTCTGAATGGAGAAGAGTTAGTAGTGGAGTTCCACAGGGTTCAGTTTTAGGGCCACTTTTGTTCCTTGTATATGTAAATGACCTACCAGAGTCTGTAAATTCATTCATGAATATGTTTGCAGATGATGCAAAGATTGTGAAGAAAGTAAAAAACGAGAACAATGGTAGAGAACTTCAGGAGGATCTAAATAATCTGCATGAGTGGTCAGAAAAGTGGCTAATGAAATTCAATACCTCAAAATGTAAGGTAATGAGAATGGGTACAAGTGCAAGAAGGCCCAAGCTTGACTACTCGGTGGCTGGAGTGCAACTTCAAGAGACAGAAAATGAGAGAGATCTAGGAGTAAACATACTGGCAGATTTGTCTCCAGAAATACATATAAATGGCGTAGTAAGGGCAGCATATGCATTCTTATCAAACGTAAGGGTAGCCTTCAGGCACATGGACAAGGAAATGTTCAGAAATATTTATGTAACCTATGTGAGGCCAAAACTCGCATATGCAGCCCCCTTTTGGAATCCGCACTTGAAAAAGCACATAGCTAAGCTTGAAAAAGTTCAAAGACATGCCACGAAACTGGTGCCAGAAATACGCAATCTCGGTTATGATGAGAGGCTGAGGGAATTAGACTTGCCATCATTCGAAGCTAGAAGAGTAAGGGGGGATATGGTGACAGTCTTTAAATTCCTTCATGGTTATGATAGAGTGGATAGGGATCGATATTTCGATATGGCTGGCTCTAGAACTAGAGGTCATAGTTTGAAGCTTCGGAAGAAAACTTGTTTGCAGGATGTAAGGAAATACTTTTTCAGTGTAAGAGTAGTTGATAATTGGAATTGGCTAAGCGAGGAGGTAGTTAATGCTATCTCAATCCATAGTTTTAAGGACAGGTATGATAAGTATCACTAAGTCTAAAAATGGAACCGATGAGGAGACGGGAAGATACGAGCTTTGGGCTCTTTCCCGTAAACACAATTAGGTAATCACAATTAGGTAATCACACACACAAATATATATATATATATATATATATATATATATATATATATATATATATATATATATATATATATATATATATATATGCATAGGTATGTACGGAAGTGCTTTCATCTATACATGCCTACCTACCTACCTACCTACCTACCTACCTGCATACATACATACATACCTAACTACAAACCTAACTACCTACCTACCTGTGTGCATGCATGGATGCATGCATGAATGCATACATATATGCATACATACATGCATGCATACATACATACATACATACATACATACATACATACATACATACATACATACATACATGCATACATACATACATACATACATACATACATACATACATACATACATACATACATACATACATACATACATACATACATACATACATACATACATACATACATACATACATACATACATACATACATACATACATACATACATACATACATGCATGCATACATACATACATACATACATACATACATATATATATATATATATATATATATATATATATATATATATATATATATATATATATATATATATATATATATATATATATGCTAGTTCTTCTCAGAGTAGGATTTTGTGACTTTAATAAGAGACAATATTATGTCTCTGGTTTTGCTCTTCAATTTCTTAATCAGTTTGCATCATCCTCTGCTCTTCCAGAGCTTAGTATGTGTGTCCTTCGTCTCTGCCTTTATTTCCAAAACAGCATCTATTCCTTTTTTCTTTTTTTTTCTTTTTTTATTCTTTTCAAGGCTTATTTCTTGTATTATTCTCAGTACGAAATTAACACATGAAAAAGATAATAATTTTTTTTAAAGTGTAGTACCTTAAGAACCTGGTGGTCAAGTTTTGTGATTGTCTGACAAAGGCTAATTTATAATGTATAGCAACATGGCTTAGTCATTATAAGTCCTAGGTTCAAGTCCCGGTCGGGGTAAAAAATTATTCATATATATATATATATATATATATATATATATATATATATATATATATATATATATATATATATATATATATATATACTCTCTAAGGAGAATTAGCTTGAATAAATCCACACACATTTCGTGAATAAATGTTATTTGCATAAAAATTTTCCATACTGGATGTGTTATTTTGGAAAATTATTGTTTTCCTCTTCATTTGTGCTTGTATCACTAAAAAAATCTTGCAAGAACCGTTTCTTACGAGTTCATCTCTGCAACGATGTTTTCTAAGACGAACTGCAGAGGATGATGCAAACAGATTAAGAAATTAATTAAGAAATTATTAAATTCACAAAATCCTATTCTAAGAAGAACTAGCATATATATATATATATATATATATATATATATATATATATATATATATATATATATATATATATATATATATATATATATATATATATATATATATATATATATATGATTTTATGTAAACTTTTGAAATGACTAAGTAGATAGCTATGCAGTGTTCATGTTTGTTATTTATTAACTTTGTTCATTATTTTCCACATATAGATTATTGATTATTTTGTCCCTATGGCTTATAAAGTGTGAGAAAGAGAAGTTATTTGTGCTTAGACCGAATATAAGCAAATAATTGTGAATGCCTTCAATTACCCGGAAGTGGATTGCCAATGAATTTGGCCAAGGTGAACGTGGGGCAACTGAATATTAGAAGGGTTATGTCAACGTCCATATGACTGTTGGCTCAGGTACATGGAAAAACTCATCGAATAGAGCAAAAACATCTTTGCAAAATCTGATAAAGGACTCTGCGATTCATTTTTTCGATCAAATTAAATGGCCTGGAAATTTACCGTACCTCAGTCCTACCAAAAACATTTGCATAATCCTTAAATACATTTGTGGAGATAAGAGGGTCCAGAAATGTGATGTTGATCGATTTTTTAAAAGACAACGCGCTTGTGAGACATCTTCAAGTTGTGTTAAAGGATCTTGAATTAGACCCTGATATCATGAAGTCATTGCGTCCATCATACCCCCTCTCACTATTGTTTCAGCAAGACTTTATTGTGATGAATTTTTCTTTAGTATTACTCAGTGTATTTATCACCCCTAGAAAAAGATTAAGTATCACATTATATATATGTATATATATATATATATATATATATATATATATATATATATATATATATATATATATATATATATATATATATATATATATATATATATACCCCTAATGGAGGGGGCAAGAGTACTTCCTGTTTGTTCTCCTGCGTGTCGTAAAAGTCGACTAAATGGGGAGGAGCAAGGGGACTGGAAATCCCCTCCTCTGTATTTAATTCCCACAAAAAGTCAAAGCTATCTCTTTGACTCAGTCACGCCACTTATAAGGGGAATATGGCTTTGGTATATGGATGGATGGATATATATATATATATATATATATATATATATATATATATATATATATATATATATATATATATATATATATATATATATATATATATATATATATATATATATATATATATATATATATATCGTAAAAGTTTTTGTTAACTACAGGTCTTTCTGTTTTGTTATGTACTTATAAGATATGTTTTACTTATCTTATATCTTTGGTATAGTGTGTCTATAGACGGTTATGGAACGAGCTATGCCCTTTATCATTGTTTCATATGGAAAATGACTCGCTTTTTCACGCGATTTTCCATTTACCCGTCACTTCTGAGAACCTTATTTGCGTTATTCTGAGAACTAGGTGTGTGTATATATATATATATATATATATATATATATATATATATATATATATATATATATATATATATATATATATATATATATATATATATATATATATATATATATATATGGATGGATGGATAGATAGATTGATAGAGAGATAGAGAGATTATTTTATTTTATTTTATTTTATTAATTTATTGCGCCAAGGCGTCAGACATTACATGAGTTCATACAAATAATGCTTCAAATGGATACAAAACCAAGAGTTGAACATGGTTTACAGGGAGGTGTACATATTGATAAAACATTGCTGCATACTAACACACAACTCACAGTATGGCAGCACAGAGTACATTATATGCAAAAGTAAAGCTCAGAGAAACGCAGAATGCACAAACAGAATTATACAGCAACATACAGAAAATATATGTATAATTCAATATAATTAATGGCCACCAAAGTGAGGATAACGAGCAAGAATAACATCAAGGTTGTCATCATTAAGTAAAAATGAGCAGATCTGTATTAAGTTCTGACCTCGTGGTAAAACATCTCTCACTGTGGGGCACTGAAGACAATAGTGGTCAAGAGTGTTAGCATTAGGATGGTCGCATAGTTTACAGGAGGTGTACTGTGGCATATCTAGAGTCTGGGAGACCTGCCATAAAGGCCGATACCCCATTCTGAGCCGAGCACTAACTACATTGTTTTTCCGCACCATTAACCCGCGTCTGCGATACTTGTAGCGACTGTGAAGAAAGTGATCATGGTGCTGTATGGACACACTGTTGGCCCTCTCCGTGTCCCTGCGCTGGACCGTCATGGCAAACCCAGCTGAGTAGATGAGAGAGAGAGAGAGAGAGAGAGATAGATATTTGTACATGCATAGTATAATAATAATAATAATAATAATAATAATAATAATAATAATAATAATAATAATAATAATGATAAAGTGTAACATTAAGACAAATAAAATGTTTAAGTTTAATGACAAGGCAGAAATTAAGGAATGATAAACATTACGAAAAGGACAGGTGGAAAAAATCATCAAAATAAAGTTGAACATTAAGACAAATAACATGCCTAAGTTTAAGGACAAGGCAGAAATTAAGGAATGATACACAATAGGAAAAGGACAGGTGGAATGAATAATCAATGTACTGAGGTCTTAGAGATATGGCAGGATTAGGCCCTGACATGACGTTAGATCTGATTTTAGAAGGAAGATATGTTATAAGAATTAGGAAAAAATGTATAAGGAAGAGAGTTCCAGAGTCTGTAGCTGGAAGGGAAGAAGCAGTCGCTGCATCGAGTAATCCACGAGCTAGAAATCCCCACACAGTACCTGTGAGACGAGGCCACCAGGTGAATGTTACACGGTCTTGACAGTGGGGGAGAGATGCAACTTGCCAAGTCATTAGAGCAGCGATTGAAAAGAAAAGGGATGATACCTTACAGCAAAGGGAAAGTGAATCCATATTACAAGTAAAAGAATTGTCATTGAGTAGTCTGATAGCCTTACATTCAACCCTCTCAAGGAAATAAGTAGAAGTAGAGGTACCCCTGATGTGTGAGCAGTATTAGAAGTAGGGACAGATTAGACTTTTATAAATTTTTACTAAATGGAAAGAAGAAAAGCAGTGACGAAAAAGAAACAAATCCTCCAATATTTTGGATTCTGATTTAGATATTTGGATTATGAGAGCTCTCCAAGAGAAGTCAGATGATATTGGATTCCTTATATATTGATTGAATTAAGAGGGTAAATTTCTTTAGTTTCGAAGACAATTATTATAGAGAGAGCCAGAAACTGTCTTGGAGGCATTAATTTTAACTAAGTTTTGGGTGCCCCACTCAGATACACTCTGCAAATAGGAGTTAAGAGTAGAAGAATGATACGAGACTGATTTTGAGTTGCAAATGAAGATTGTGAAGAGAAGGGAGAGGAAAAATAACGGTTAGAATCGTCGACAAATGTGTGGAGAAGAGAGGAGAATGAGGACTATAAACGATCTGTAATGAAGAGAAGGGACAGAGTAAGTGAAAGAACAGGGCCCTGTGGAACACCACTGATAACAGGGAATGAGCTACATCTTACACCGTCAACAACCACAGATATCAAACAGTCAGAAAGAAAATAAAATGCTTCCAAGAGTCAGGATAGATACTGGATGAGAGAATGAGGCAAAAAAGATGGCAAAGCACGGAAACCAGTTCATCTGCAAACTCCTTAAGGAATTTTGCAGGGACACCATCGTGTCGGGATGTATTGTTGGTCATTAGAGAGCAAAGAACTTATGGACATTCTGTAAAGGAAAAATAATGAAAGGCATAAGGTTAGAGATGGGTAAAGTGCGAGAAACAGGTGTGATGGAATTGCTTTTGGAATAGTTGTCAGAAAAATAAGTGCCAAAGAGATTAGCTTTGTCAGTGGGCTAGCAAGCTATAAAGCCACAAGGATGAATGAGGGGGGGGGGGAACTTGAGTTACAGAAGTTTTTGGCTAAAGACCAGAAACATTTTTCAGTGGGAGAGGAGTTAAGGGCATCAACTTGCCTTCTTAAAAAGGAAGCTTTAGACCTTCGAATCAGAACAATGCAGCGATTTCTAGCTGTAATGAAAGTAGAGTGAGTTAAATCAGAAGGAGAGGTTTGGTACCACCAGTATGCCTAATTCATGACCTGAATAGTCACGGAGCAGCCATGGGCAAACCAAATATTAGGGAGAGAGAAAGTTTTCATAGAGGAAGGGATGAAGGCTTTCATTCCTGAGGTTATGATCTCAACAACTTTTAGGTCTACCTGATCTGGATTGTGAGTCTGAAAGCAGCAGTCATCCCATGGGAAGTCAACAAGAAAGATACACAAATCATCGCACTGGGTAAGCTCAAAGTGACAAAGGCATCGCTGAGTAGAAGGAGTTGACGGTGGGTGAGCGAATTTGGAAGAGATTGAGATCAAAGAGTGGTCTGATTTACCAAGTGTGTTGGCTACATGTTTGTGCTGATCGGGAAGACTAGTAGGATGTTTGATAATCTGCTCCAGATTATGAGTAATAGAGAAATCAATGCCCTCACTTCCTCCCACATCAGTGTGAGAAGAATTAAGCCACTCTCTGTGGTGTACATTGAAGTCTCCCATATGGAGAACTTCAGCATGTGGGTGAGAAGATAGCAAGGACTCCTGGCTAGAGGACAGATATTCAGAGGACACAAAGTCTGTGGAGTAAGGAGTGCAGTACCAGAAGCAAAATATGTAGTTTTAGTGAATAGATAGATCTTCAGCCAGAGAACATCAGAGTCAGGAGATTCAAGGTTCGCGAGCCTTGCAGTATGAGTGTTAGTGTTGCAGTAGGCACAGACCCCATATTTGGAGTGAAAACGAGAGTACAGGTTATAATGAGAGATTTTAAATGAGTCAGGGAACCATGGCTAGACAGCTGGGTTTCAGAGAAAAGGAGGAGATAAGCGAGGGATGTATGCAAGTGCTGTTCCACAGGCGCAAGATTGGAGTTTAATCACGAATGTTGGAAATGTGAAGAGTGAAAGAAGCAGTTCCATCAGGATAAAGAGAAGAATGAAGGGGAGAACCATTACTACCAACCAAGCGTGTCAATTTTCACGAAAAAATTGGAGTCGACAAGATCCCTGGATATTCTTAGCTCCCTCCTTTGCCGGGTACTGGGGTCAAGAGCTGTAGACCACCCATAGTTATAGCAAAACTGGGAAAAAGGAGCAAAATGAAGCAGATGGGGATTGTTGTGACTTCTCAAATATAATGGGATAGTAAGATATACGTAACAAATAAGCCAGAATATTTAGTGTAGATGTTGCTATAAGGAAAGAACCATGCTTAAAATGAAGACTTAATCTGGAGTTTTCTACACCAGTCAAATCGTTAGGTCCGTAATACCTTATGTGTACATATATATATATATATATATATATATATATATATATATATATATATATATATATATATATATATATATATATATATATATATATATATGTGTGTGTGTGTGTGTGTGTGTGTGTGTGCATGTGTGTGTGTGTGTGTGTGTGTGTGTGTGCGTGCATGTGTGTGTGTGTGAGTAATTAACTAATTGTGTTTACGGGAAAGAGCCCAAAACTCGTATCTTCCCGTCTCCTGGTCGGTTCCATTTTGTACTTAGCGATACTTATCATACCTGTCCTTAAAACTATGGATTGGGATAGCATTAACTACCTCCTCGCTTAGCCAATTCCAATTATCAACTACTCTTACACTGAAAAAGTATTTCCTTACATCCTGCAAACAAGTTTTCTTACGAAGCTTCAAACTATGACCTCTATTTCTAGAGCCAGCCATATCAAAATATCGATCCCTATCCACTCTATCATAACCATGAAGGAATTTAAAGACTGTTACCATATCCCCCCTCAATCTTCTAGCTTCGAGTGATGGTAAGTCTAATTCCCTCAGCCTCTCATCATAACTGAGATTGCGTATTTCTGGCACCACTTTCGTGGCATGTCTTTGAACTTTTTCAAGCTTAGCTATGTGCTTTTTCAAGTGCGGATTCCAAAAGGGGGGCTATATTTCGAGTTTTGGCCTCACATAGGTTACATAAATATTTTTGAGCATTTCCTTGTCCATGTTCCTGAAGGCTACCCTTACATTTGATAAGAAGGCATATGATGCCCTTCCTATGCTTTTTATATGTATTTCTGGAGACAAATCTGACAGTATGTTTACTCCTAGATCTCTCCCATTTACTGTCTCTTGAAGTTGTACTCCTGCCACCGAGTAGTCAAGCTTAGGCCTTCTTGCACTTTTACCCATTCACATTACCTTACATTTTAAAGTACTGAATTTCATTAGCCACTTTTCTGACCACTCATGCAGACTATTTAGATCTTCATGAAGTTCTCTACCATTGTTCTCGTTTCCTACCTTCTTCACAATCTTTACATCGTCTGCAAACATATTCATGAATGAATTTACAGACTCTGGTAGGTCTTATGCATATACTTGGAACAAAAGTGGCCCTAAAACTAAACCCTTTGAACTCCACTACTAACTCTTCTCCATTCAGACACTGAGTGTCTTACTCTAACCCTCTGTTCCCTTCCTTCTAAGTAAGTTTTTATCCATTCCAAGACATTTCCACCTATTCTAGCCATTGCTTGCAGCTTCCTAATAAGTCTCCCATGTGGAACAGTGTCAAACGCTTTATGTAAGTCTAGGAATATGCAATCTTCCAAGACCTCTCTTTCCTGTAAGATTCGGCTTACCTCATCATAAAATTCTAATAAGTTTGTTACTGTTGATCTACGTTCTCTGAAGCCATGTTGCCTCACTGACATAAAGTTAAAGGATTCCAAGTGAAGAGAGATATGTTTCCTTAGTAGTTTCTCCATAACTTTGCAAACTATACTGGTCAAGGAAACTGGTCTATAGTTCAGAGCCGTATCCTTCCCTCCCTTTGTGAAGATAGGTATCACATTTGCTTGTTTCCAGCATCTTGAAATCTCCCCTTACTCCAGTTTTTTAAATATGATACTTAGTGCCACTGATATTGTGTTTGCGCATTTTTTAAGTACATGAGGGGATATGTCATCAGGACCTGTAGCTTTATGAACATCTAACTCCATCAGCACTTTGCATACCTCTGTGGCTTTAAGGTTAATGTTCTCTAATACCGGCCCTTGAGCTTCTATCTCTGCAATCTGAGGGGGTGGGGGGTATTTTCTACTGTAAATACTGACAAACTCCTTGTTCAATTCTTTGCAGATCTCTTCATCCGTCTCAGTGATGCCTCATTCCGCTCTCTTTAGCCTTAAAACCTATTCATTTACCTTCAGTTTTCCTCTGATAAAGCTGTGGAAAAGCTTGGGATTTTCTTTAGCCTTTCTGGTGATGTCCCTCTCATAATCTCTCTCTGCCTCTCTTCTTTTACTTAGGTCGTCATTTCTTGCTCTTTTGTAGGTTTGCCAGGCATTTATGTTTTTTCTCCTCCTATACCTTTTCCAGCATTTGTCTCTCCACTCCTTAGCTCTTTTACACTCATTATCGAACCATTTCTCTCTGGCATGAATTACACCTACTTTGGTGACAGTTATGCAGCAATCTACTATCTTCCCATGTTTCTCATAAAAGATGTCATACATTTCTTGTACAGATTTGTTGTAAAATAAGGTTATCCAGTCAATAATTGCAAAAAGCTCATTCATTTTGATGTAATCTATTTTCGGATAGTTCCTCCTCATGTCCTCAGTGCCTCTACTCTCAGGCAGAATATCTTCAATGTGTGTGATTACCTAATTGTGATTACCTATTTGTGTTTACGAGAAAGAGCCCAAAGCTCGTATCTTCCCGTCTCCTCATCGGTTCCATTTTATACTTAGTCATACTTATCATACCTTTCCTTAAAACTATGGATTGAGATAGCATTAACTACCTCCTCGCTTAGCCAATTCCAATTATCAACTACTCTTACACTAAAAAAGTATTTCCTTACATCCTGCGAAGAAGTTTTCTTACCAAGCTTCAAACTATGACCTCTAGTTCTAGAGCCAGCCATATCAAAATATCCATCCCTATCCACTCTATCATAACCATGAAGGAATTTAAAGACTGTCACCATATCCCCCCTCACTCTTCTAGCTTCGAGTGATGGTAACTCTAATTCCCTCAGCCTCTCATCATAACTGAGATTGCGTATTTCTGGCACCAGTTTCGTGGCATGTCTTTGAACTTTTTCAAGCTTAGCTATGTGCTTTTTCAAGTGCGGATTCCAAAAGGGGGCTGCATATTCGAGTTTTGGCCTCACATAGGTTACATAAATATTTCTGAACATTTCCTTGTCCATGTGCCTGAAGGCTACCCTTACATTTGATAAGAATGCATATGCTGTCCTTACTATGCCATTTATATGTATTTCTGGAGACAAATCTGCCAGTATGTTTACTCCTAGATCTCTCTCATTTTCTGTCTCTTGAAGTTGTACTCCAGCCACCGAGTAGTCAAGCTTGGGCCTTCTTGCACTTGTACCCATTCTCATTACCTTACATTTTGAAGTATTGAATTTCATTAGCCACTTTTCTGACCACTCATGCAGATTATTTAGATCCTCCTGAAGTTCTCTACCATTGTTCTCGTTTTTTACTTTCTTCACAATCTTTGCATCATCTGCAAACATATTCATGAATGAATTTACAGACTCTGGTAGGTCATTTACATATACAAGGAACAAAAGTGGCCCTAAACTGAACCCTGTGGAACTCCACTACTAACTCTTCCCCATTCAGACACTGAGTGTCTTACTCTAACCCTCTGTTCCCTTCCTTCTAAGTAAGTTTTTATCCATTCCAAAACATTTCCACCTATTCTAGCCATTGATTGCAGCTTCCTAATAAGTCTCCCGTGTGGAACAGTGTCAAACGCTTTCTGGAAGTCTAGGAATATGCAATCTGCCCAGCCCTCTCTTTCCTGTAAGATTTGGCTTACCTCATCATAAAATTCTAATAAGTTTGTTACTGTTGATCTACTTTCTCTGAAGCAAGGTTGCCTCACTGACAAAAAGTTGAAGGATTCCAAGTGTGTGTGTGTGATTACCTAATTGTGATTACCTAATTGTGTTTACGGGAAAGAGCCCAAAGCTCGTATCTTCCCGTCTCCTGATCGGTTCCATTTTTAGACTTAGTGATACTTATCATACCTGTCCTTAAAACTATGGATTGAGGTAGCATTAACTACCTCCTCGCTTAGCGAATTCCAATTATCAACTACTCTTACACTGAAAAAGTATTTCCTTACATCCTGCAAACAAGTTTTCTTCCGAAGCTTCAAACTATGACCTCTAGTTCTAGAGCCAGCCATATCGAAATATCGATCCCTATCCACTCTATCATAACCATGAAGGAATTTAAAGACTGTCACCATATCCCCCCTTACTCTTCTAGCTTCGAGTGATGGCAAGTCTAATTCCCTCAGCCTCTCATCATAACCGAGATTGCGTATTTCTGGCACCAGTTTCGTGGCATGTCTTTGAACTTTTTCAAGCTTAGCTATGTGCTTTTTCAAGTGCGGATTCCAGAAGGGGGCTGCATATTCGAGTTTTGGCCTCACATAGGTTACATAAATATTTCTGAACATTTCCTTGTCCATGTGCCTGAAGGCTACCCTTACATTTGATAAGAATGCATATGCTGCCCTTACTACGCCATTTATATGTATTTCTGGAGACAAATCTGCCAATATGTTTACTCCTAGATCTCTCTCATTTTCTGTCTCCTGAAGTTGTACTCCAGCCACCGAGTAGTCAAGCTTGGGCCTTCTTGCACTTGTACCCATTCTCATTACCTTACATTTTGAGGTATTGAATTTCATTAGCCACTTTTCTGACCACTCATGCAGATTATTTAGATCCTCCTGAAGTTCTCTACCATTGTTCTCGTTTTTTACTTTCTTCACAATCTTTGCATCATCTGCAAACATATTCATGAATGAATTTACAGACTCTGGTAGGTCATTTACATATACAAGGAACAAAAGTGGCCCTAAAACTGAACCCTGTGGAACTCCACTACTAACTCTTCTCCAATCAGACACTGAGTGTCTTACTCTAACCCTCTGTTCCCTTCCTTCTAAGTAAGTTTTTATCCATTCCAAGACATTTCCACCTATTCTAGCCATTGATTGCAGCTTCCTAATAAGTCTCCCATGTGGAACAGTGTCAAACGCTTTCTGGAAGTCTAGGAATATGCAATCTGCCCAGCCCTCTCTTTCCTGTAAGATTTGGCTTACCTCATCATAAAATTCTAATAAGTTTGTTACTGTTGATCTTCCTTCTCTGAAGCCATGTTGCCTCACTGACAAAAAGTTGAAGGATTCCAAGTGAAGAGAGATATGTTTCCTTAGTAGTTTCTCCATAACTTTGCAAACTATGCTGGTCAAGGAAACTGGTCTATAGTTCAGAGCCGTATCCCTCCTTCCCTTTTTGAAGATAGGTATCACATTTGCTTGTTTCCAGCATCTTGGAATCTCCCCCGACTCCAATGACTCCTTAAATATGATACTTAGTGCCACTGATACTGTGTTTGCGCATTTTTTAAGCACATGAGGGGATATGTCATCAGGACCTGTAGCTTTATGAACATCTAAATCCATCAGCGCCTTGCATACCTCTGTGGCTGTAAGGTTGATGTTCTCTAATACCGGCCCTTGGGCTTCTATCACTGCAATCTGAGGGGGTGGGGTATTTTCTACTGTAAATACTGACTGAAACTCCTTGTTCAATTCTTTGCAGATCTCTTCGTCCGTCTCAGTGATGCTTCCATCCGCTCTCTTTAGCCTTAAAACCTGTTCTTTTACCTTCAGTTTTCCTCTGATAAAGCTGTGGAAAAGCTTGGGATTTTCTTTCGCCTTCCTGGTGATGTCCCTCTCATAATCTTTCTCTGCCTCTCTCCTTTTGCTTAGGTAGTCATTTCTTGCTCTTTTGTAGGTTTGCCAGGCATTTATGTTTTTTCTCCTCCTATACCTTTTCCAGCATTTGTCTCTCCACTCCTTAGCTCTTTTACACCCATTATCGAACCATTTCTCTCTGGCATGAGTTACACCTACTTTGGTGACAGGTATGCAGCATTCTACAATCTTCCCATATTTCTCACAAAAGATGTCATACATTTCTTGTACAGATTTATTGTAAAATAAGGTTCTCCAGTCAATAACTGCAAAAAGCTCATTCATTTTGATGTAATCTCCTTTCTGATAGTTCCTCCTCATGTCCTCAGTGCCTCTACTCTCAGGAAGAATGTCTTCAATGATATACTCCATCAACAACACACAGTGGTCACTCTTTCCAATTGGTGGTTCATACTCAATATTTTCAATATCCAACACATTATCTGTGAACACCAGATCAAGTAGTGATGGCTCATCCCCACCCCTGGCTCTTGTTGGTTCCATTACATGTTGGTGTAGGAAATTCCCTTGTACGCAATCTAGGAATCTTGCCCCAAAGGAGTCCTCACCACTGTGTGGGTCAAGATTTATCCAATCTATCTCTTTATGATTAAAGTCTCCCATAATCAAAATCCTACATTTTTTCTCCCGCGCCATGTTAACAACTGAGTTTATGACTTCAATCGTACCTATATGACTTTCCTCATAAATTTCAAGCCTATTTTGGTTCCTTGGTGGGTTGTATACAACAGTTATTATAATGCTCTCTGACCCAGTATTTATGCGAGCAACAAGAAATTCCCTGAACTCACTTTCTATAGCCAAGTTTATCTCTTCAACTTGAATCCTCTCACTTATGAGCAGTGCTATCCCTCCACCAGTCCTCTCAGATCTTTCGACCCTTAGTATTCTGAAGCCCTTAGGAAAAACTGTGACACTGTTTATGTCCTCACTCAACTTAGTCTCTGTAATTGCTACTATATCTGCCTTACTGTTGTGAATCCTATCTTTTAATTCTACTGCCTTACCAGCTACTCCAAGTGTGTGTGT
>JAXCGZ010001946.1:175000-177706 GCA_037179515.1 Halocaridina rubra | reverse complement strand
ATTGACTGGGGGGTAGGGGGGGAGGAGACGCAGGAATAGCTTCTATTTGAGAGAAAAAATAATATATTTGCCGATGTTAGCAGTAATTTCCGCTGCAATATTTTTTTTTATAATTTCGATATTAAGTGAGGGCCTCTGTGTAGCTATTCCTTAACCTCCCAAAAAACCCTGTTAACTAATATAAGCAGTAATATCCGTACAATTAACCTTATATTTCTTAAGTGAGAGCCTCGCCTCAATTATCCCTTACCCTCAAGCGTCTGATTTCATTATGTTCATAATATTGTCTCCCGATTCCAAGTATTAGGAATTTGGAATGGATTTGGGTTGTTTAATGGGATTAGGATGGGAATGTCTCTCCACCCCCTGCCAAGTTTTCATCAGATTTTTTATAACGGATTTGTCGTTCATTTTATGAACGACAAATCCGTTATGAAATGAACGACAAATCCGCTATAAAAAATCAGATGAGAACTTGGCAGAGGGAGGAGAAACATTCCCATCCTAATCCCCTTAAATATCCCAAATCCAGTCCAAATTCCTAATACTTGGAATCGGGAGACAATGATAAGTTTATTATTGTTGTTGTTGTTGTTATTATTATCATCATCATTATTGTTGTTACTATTAGTGTGTTATTGTTAATTACGCAAAATTTTGGTGTCCTCGTGTACTGATTATTGCAGTAATGATTATAATAAATATGATAATGATAAAAATATTATTGTTATTGTTGTTAAGTACGCAAAATTTTTGTCTTTTAATGTTGTTTAATGCAGTAATAATAATACTAATAATTATTATTATTATTGTTATTATTATTGTCAAACTCTCTTACTCATTGAGACCATTAAAATAGCCACTTTTATCATATATCGATTTAGGGAATTAAGGAATTGGAAGTTCTTGGGAACTTGTATTATTCTCATTGAATGAAAATGCTCTTATAGATTAAGTGAGAGAGAGAGAGAGAGAGAGAGCTGTACACGTATTATGGACATCGATATTGTTGGTATTTCCGTTGTGTGAGAGAGATTGTCTCATTGCGTAGGTGATATTTGGACCTGTCTGGCATTCTGTGATGAAAATCGTAATAGTAATAGTAAAAATATTAGCTAATATTGACAAAGTTTTCTAACATCCATAACCCTTGGGATATTAATACTACTACTTCCGATGTAGTTCCTGCTGATGTTAATATTATCCACTGAAATAACGTCGACTTCAGTAATAATAATAATAATGAGAAGAAGAAGAAGAAGAGAATAATTTACATGTAGTGTGCACCAGGTTTATTATTAGATTTATATTTGTTATTATTATTATTATTATTATTATTATTATTATTATTATTGTTGTTGTTGTAGTCACCGTGGCTCAAGCGGTAGCGTCCGCGACTCTGAGGCGTCAGGTCGAGGGCTCGCGCCCCGTCACGGTCTGAGGTCAGCAAGGGCATGCACTCAGGGTAACGATTACATATTGCAAAACAATTCCTTCGCATGAGGGTAACCGTCCTAGCCCTTGGTAGAAAAGGGAGTCGGTGACGAAAACCGGAACATTTTTTATTATTATTATTATTATTATTATTATTATTTCCAAGAATTTTACTTGATGCATTCGAGATTATAACCTGGCTCGACTCCCGACAGTAGGGGTTAAAGTGTTTGAGATCTTGTAGAGAAGAGTAACCCCCAGAAGAGGTGACTTGCCTTCTAAATGATATTACTATACTACAATTATTTGTAGTTACCGTGGCTCAAGCGGTAGCGTCCGCGACTCTGAGGCGTCAGGTCGAGGGTTCGCGCCCCGTCGCGGTCTGAGGTTAGCAAGGGCATGCACTCATGGTAACGATTACATCTGCCAAAGCAAGTCCTTCGCAAGAAGGCAACCGTCCGAGCCCTTGGTAGAAAAGGGAGTCAGTGACGTAAAACCGGAACTATTCTACAATTATTTGTTGTAGCAGTAGTGGTAGCAGCAAAAATAGTAGTAATAGTAGTGCAAAATGTCTATATTTGAATTCGGAATTTGGTTTCATTTGCATATTAAATAAATCTTAATGTGAAGGTTTACTAATTTCCTGGACCTTAAGTGTCTGTAGCACCTCAATGTTAATGTCACAGTATTTTGTAATAATGATAATATCCAGTGTAAAAGTAGCCTTAGTTCGATATTTTCAAGGTGTGAGAGAGAGAGAGAGAGAGAGAGAGAGAGAGAGAGAGAGAGAGAGAGAGGACCCAGTAACCCCAATCTATGTATTAACTGCGTGAATCGGGGTGGTTAAAAAGCTTTAAAAACGGAGCGGAACCAGATCCATTACTACATATATACATACACACACGATGTGTCTATTCAGTATTGGAAATAGGCTAAAAATTTTGAATCTCTCTCTCTCTCTCTCTCTCTCTCTCTCTCTCTCTCTCTCTCTCTCTTCTTCTTCTTCTTTAGATATCAGTTTTGGCGTTCCTCAGGGTTCAATTTTGGGTCCTCTGCTTTTCTTAATATATGTTAATGATTTACCTCAATTTATAAGAGATTGCCTACTTGTTATGTATGCTGATGACACCCAGATTATGCTTACTGGTGACATTGATAGAATTCCTGAAATCTTAAAAAGGGCTGAAGATATATTAAACTGTGCCAAAAGTTATTTTAACAGTAATGGTCTTTTACTGAACGAAAATAAAACTAAATTCGTTATTTTTGGAT